>CAUYSK010044209.1:0-25147 GCA_963575035.1 Avahi laniger | reverse complement strand
AATTAATTTCTTTCTATTTTTGGTAGAGATGGGGTCTCGCTCTTGCTCAGGCTGGTCTCGAACTCCTGAGCTCAGAATGATCCGCCCACCTCGGCCTCCCAGAGTGCTAGGATTACAGGCGTGAGCCACCGTGCCCGGCCTATAGGGAATCTTTATACACAATACAATTGTCTAATGAATTGAAATTGCTCTCACCATAGGCTTTAAATTAAACAATTGGTTTAATATGCATCCATCATTTTTAGAAATAAGTTTCTTATGACGAACATACGATCTGTTAAAATAATAAAATGAGAATGACAATGCAAGCTTTTCCAGAGATTACATCTCCCAAAAGAAAAAGAAGTTGCGAGCTTTCAGACATTTATTGAAAGCTTATAATTGCGTCCTCTGTGTCTCCATTACTTGTAGGGCTCCTTTCTCTTTAAAGGCTACCTAAGTGTTGGGCTAATTACAAAGGAAACACTAGCACAATTGCACTTGTGACTTTTCCCTGTCTTGTTCATTTTCGAAAAGCAGCGGCGTACAAATCTAATGACTCCTTCCATTCACCTCTCTCTGAACAGAGAAGTGTACAGCTTGAATTTTATCAATAGGACCAACTAGATTGCAAACAGGCAGTTTTAAACTTTGTAAAAGTAATGTTCAAGTTATATTTTCTTTTTTGATTTTGTTTTCCTTTTCTTATTTTGCCTTTTATTTCTTATACCAGAAGAGACAGATATAATCTCTTCTTTTTTCTCTCATTCCTTCTTCATGCGTAAATAATTTTAGAGTTAAATTCTGGTGGAGTAGAAAATGAATTGCTCACTTGTTGCATGGAGATTCTCACCTGAATGGTATATCTTCTCCCAGGAAACAGATTGCACCTGTAAAACTCACCTATAAGTGATTTCAGGGTAATAGAAAACAGTCCACAGATGGCATCATAGAGGAGATGCCTTTTTCTTCCACTTCCTGCTCATATAGTTCTGGAGGTCAGAATTGGCCTAAGACAAAGCTGTATAATACATAAATATAAGACCAGAGTATCTAAGCTGTAATTTTTTTTTATTCTTCTCACTTAATTCAAGAAACTTAACTACTCATCCTCTGTCTTTTCACTGTTTAAAGTCATTCATATCAAAAGACTTCGAAAAGACTCGGAGTCAAAGACAGGTTCTTCTATACCCTAGCTCTATGACATTGAGAAGAATATGTATTCTGCTATAGTTGGGAAAAATCAATTTCTCTCTCTCTCCTGTCTCTTATACCTAAAGTGATTTCTGTTTTCCTAACTTGATTCTATCTAATACTCTTACCTAATAAAGATAAGGTGAGAATGGATAGTAATAAAGTGAGCAAAAAACCATGCCCAGAGGATGATACATAGTAGGCATTACTACTCCTACTTTAAGGAAGTAAAAACCATGGATCTTTGCCTTCTGTGGTTCCCCCGGAAAAATTAAACCCTTTTTTTTTCTTATGGCATAAAAATGACCCAGCAGTATCTCCATTATAATACTTAAGGTGTAGTTTTAAAATTAATCCACTTATACATATGTATCCCCATTAAAATATGAGCTCCTTCAGGTCAGGAATTTTATGTTTTTTTATGTCTACAGTACCTAGCATGGTGTGTGGTTTATAATATTCAATCAGCAAATGAGGAAGTGAGGAATGTGTGGGTTGAAGGTAGGGAGAGGAGAGGAGGGGTGGCATTTCTAATGTCCTCCTAAATGAAAAAGGAATATGTGAATTGAACTGAAAACATGGAGATTACTTCATGAACAATTTCTGAGAGAGTAATATTTAGACACTTTCTAATCTTTGTAGCAGAAAGGGAAGTAGAAATATTTTTTTTCTGTTTTCTATTCTAAAACTTAAATGTGCCTTTTCAAAATTACTTCAGTATGCAATTATGCTTATAGAAAGATAATTTTTATTTCAGGTAGTCAAATAATAAAATGTTGGAGTGGGAGGAAGGCAAAAACAGGAATTATGTTTTTTTTCAATCTTTTCCATAAAGCAACCTAGAGATTGGAGCTCTCTTGGAAACTATTCATCAGTTTTGAAGCACCTGGAGTAAGATGGTGAATAGAAACTGTGTGATTAAGGACTATCTGGTTATCTCTTTTGATTAAATTCCCTCTTGTAGAGATGACTCAACCCATCCTGTTGTCAAGGAGTGAACAGTCTATCTCAAGACCTTACCAAAATGTCAGTGTGTGTGTGTGTGTGTGTGTGTACGCGTGCTTGCATGCACAAGTGGTTATCAGTATTAATAGGGAAAGTGGTCTGGAAAGCTTTTGGATATATTCATCACCTAAAAAAATGCAGGAAGAGGAAGTTGCATCAGCAACATGGCAAAATGGGAAGCTCCTGACTTTATTTTTCTCCCCCAGACGCAGTGAATAAACAGCCACACTTGGATCAATTCCCTTTGAGAGAAATTCAGAACCTACTTGAGAGACTTCTACATGCCGTGCCACTAAAAAAAACTACACATCAAAACAGGTAGAAAAAGTAAGAAAAGCTGAGACTCACTTATGCCACAAACCCCATTCTGGGCACAGAGCCTTACAGTCAAGGGCAATCCCCACCTCCCAGCTCCTCTCTGAGTAGTGAAGGGATTGGACCACACATACAGCATCCCAATTTTTGCAGCTCTTTCCTGGGGAACCGGCTCCTAGATCACCTGATTCTGGGAACAGAAAGAGTTCAGTAATTGCAAGTACCCTGAAACCAAAGAAAACATAAACGTGGTCTTAAATTGCAGGTGAGCACTCCCTCCTGCAATATTCTCTGTGCTCAATGAAGCACAGACAGGCAATAATATCCAGCTCCCAGTTTCTCCTGGAAGAGGCTTAACTGTACACTTTCCCAACTGCTGTCTTAAGGTCAGGCCCCTAATTAGAATTCATCTGGGAGTTGACAGGGAAGGGATTTAGTAAGACCACCTAAAACCTGAACAGGTGTGTTGGAATTTTATGCACCTGCTCCCCCTCGTTCGTGGCAATGATAAAGCCAAGTCTCTAGTTTCTCCCTGGAAGAAGTTGGTCCACCCACAGAGCACTTTAGTTTTTAAAGTTTGCACCAAGGGAACTGACTCCTAAATCATCTAGTTCTGGGAGGTGACAGTGCTTGACAATCATGAGTTGCACAAAATCACAGAGAACAAAGAAGTGATTTTAAACAGTTGTGGGAGCACTACCAGTGACTGTTTCTATTAGCTCAGCACAGAGCAAATGGGAAAAACACCTATCACCACCAAGTTTATAACCAGAAGGGGTTTGACTGCATACCTAATATTCCAACGTTCCCAGCTGCTGCTGTCCATATGTTGGGTTTCTTTTTTTTATTTCAGAATATTATGAGGGTACAAATGTTTTGGTTACATAAATTACTTATGTACCATTTGAGTCAAAGTTATAAGTAAGCCCATCCCCCAGATGGTGTGCATTGTACCTGTTAGGTCTGAACTTACCCATCACCTCCTTCTCCCTTTCACCTGGCTGATTTCCAATGAATGCTATTTCCTTTTGTGCACATAAATGTTGCTGGATTAGTTCCAATTTAATGGTAAGTACATGCGGTGCTTGTTTTTCTGTTCTTGTGATACTTCATTCAGAACAATGGTCTCCAGTTCCATTCAGGTTAATGCAAGAGGTATTAGTTCACCATTTTTTAATAGTTGAGTAGTAATTCATGGTATACATATACCACATTTTATTAATCTACTCATTTATTGATGGGCACCCATCTTTGCCGTTGTGAATTGTGCTGCTATAAACATTTGAATACAGGTGTCTTTTTTACTGAATGTATTTCTCTCCATTGGATAAATATCCAGTAATGGAATTGATGGATAAAATGGTAATTCTACTTTTAGTTTTTTGATGTATCTCCATACTACTTTCCACAGAGGTTGTACAGGTTTGCAGTCCCATCAGTAGCATATGAATGTTCCTATCTCTCTGCATCCACACCAACATTTGTTGCTTTGTCAGGTTTCTAACGAACTTGCATCTGGGACCTGACAGAGAAGGCAATTATTAGTCTTCTCAGAGCCTGAATGAGAGTGTGGGCATTTCCGAAACTCCTCTCCGTGGCTTGCTCCAGTGATAGAACCAAGTGTACAGCTAACCCATTTATCTCTGACTGCTTATGGGACTCAGAATTGTCTAGGAGCATGGGGTGACAAAAGAGCAAAGCAACGGATTGAAGTAATGTACAGTCTGAGTGATAGTGTAAGATTTGCCATAGATCTTCTACCCTGCTTAGTACATAGTGAGTCAGAGATAAATGCCGACTCTCAGCTTATTCCTGAAAAAAGAAGGCAGTGGACCACACACCTATCTTGACTTCTATCTTGCGTGTCTGGAGGCACTAATAGGACTTGGAACACGCTGGTGTCCTGAGATCAACTAAGAACTAAGATGGTGGTTTGGATAAGCAAAAAAGGTTTGAGAGGAACCCAGATCTCTGAACAGGGTGATTAAATGAAGAAACAGAAGATGTGTTTAAAAAATAAGATATCCCAAGAATGGAAAGACAAGCACTACATATACTCACCATCAAATTGGTATTAACTGATCAACACATAAGTGCACATATAAGAATAACACCTATTGGATTTTGGGCAGGGGAGAGGAGGGAGGAGGGGACGGGTATATGCATACACAAAGAGTGCAATGTGCACCACCCGAAGGATGGACATATTTAAAACTCGGACTTGGCGGGGAGAGGGGGGCGAGGGCAACATACGTAACCTAAACACCTGTACCCTCATAATATGCTGAAATAAAAAAAAAGGGTTCAAAATTAAAATTCTAACAGAATTGATAGGATGAAACGATGATGACCAGGGAGGGGGGATGGAGTGTAACAGACATGTAAGAAAAAAAAGACAAATATAAAAAATACAGTGAATTTACAGTAAAAGGCTGATATAAAATTGAGACTCATAATCATGAGAAAGTTGTCAGGGATGGTAAACATAAGATTGATGTAAGGCTTACAAAAAAGGCCAAGAAAATACTATATAAGCCTGTCTTTTTGAGGTTTATTCAAATCAAAAGAAAAATGCATAACTTCAATGCTTAGGACAATGGTGTGATATTAACAGATTTTGATAACAAAGTAGAACCCAAGTTCTACAGTACTTTTTCTCTGTCAAGGAGAGTGAGCTGCAATGGGTAAAAAAAGACATGTTTCAGAGGAATTCTAAGATAAGTGAACAACGATGAGAGAACATTTAGCTACTTTTATACCCAGGCGCATACAGAATGCTGTACTGAAACGACTTATGGTTATCCCAGAACAAAAGTGAGTGGTACTTGGGATATCAAAAACAAGAATAATTATACATTGGAGATGAGCCCAAGAGCCATATTTTTAATAGTAGAGAAGATGGATAGTTAGCAGAACTTCCATATTGGTTTGGTCATTTTGATAATTAAACAGAATGTTTGTAAGCTTTCAGAGTAATGTTATTAGTAGGAACCAAAATGTTTTTCACCAAGAATATGCTATGAAAAATCAAATTTGTCTTTTCTTTATACAGTACTTAGTGAATACTGAAGATATAATTAATCCTGATTATAACAAGCTTTTTAACAAAATCTTTGAAAATATTTATGTGGAGAAATTAGAGAAAAAGAGACTATAGAATTAAATGGAGCCTAACTGCTTGGATGAGCATACTTGTTAATGGGTGGATGACAACTAGCAGGTCCATGATTGACATGGCACAGACCCTATCATTTTCAACATTTATCAATGACTTTGGATGGGAAAAAGTAGGAGACCTGACTATCAAATTTAAAGATGATACAAAGGTGGGTGGAATAGTTAATATAATTCTTATTCAAATAGATCTCAATGGGATAATAGATCAAAACAAAGAAAGTAAAATTTAATAGGTATTCATCCATTTTTTTCTTCTATTCAATGTTCATTTATTAAGCACCTTTTATATCTAAAGCACTTGGCTTATTCCTAAAGAGGCAAAGATGAATAAAATATATTCCTACTTTAGAAGCATGAAGAGAAGACATTTTAACAAATAATTGCAATTAAAGATAAGCCCCACCATACTATAATCCCACCAAGTTGTTATGGAAGCTCAGGGATGTGAATAAATAATACATTTAGTGCAATGTATCAGATACAGGTTTTTGAATGACTTGTAAAATAGTAGGCATGCTTAGTTTAAGATTATGTGAGAAAAAATATGTCAGTGACATAATGTGTCTTAAAATATAAAAGTATTAAAATTATAATGTTTAAACAAAATAAATATGTATTTTACTTCCAGTTCAGAGCATATCTTTCAAAAGCATGTGATTAGAAATCAAAGAAGATAAACACACAGAGAGATGTAGATGCAACAGGAAGATAGCAACTGAATAAATTCTCTTCAGTGTTAATGAGGAAAAGTCCTAACAATTGAGTAAATTACGGCTATAAAATTTTTTTTCATGTTGTAACTTTTTTTTATTCTCGATTGTTTTAAAAGTGTTACATTAAAGATACTTGTAATATAAGATACCCTCTGCTTTAGAAGTTTCCTTCTTTCATATCCTTTCCCTTGTTGCTAGTATTTGTGTGTATATGTGTGTTTGTGTATGTGTGTATTTCGAAAAATAAAATTTACACCCATGATAAGGGAACAAATTTATGACTGCTAAGCAGTAGATACAGTGTTCCTGTCTATAAGTTATACTTGCTTGTATGTCTTCAATAATTTTCATTAAAAATATTTTGTTAGAGGCTTATTTAATTCAAGTCCTTTCTCTTAAAAGGCATTTTAATTTAAAGTTGACTTTTAACCAACCGAATTAAACTCTATCCTAAATTTATGAATTAGCTTTAAGTGCTTAATTTCTTTTTGAAGCTCATTTTCCTCTTCAATTTCATAGTAGTTTCATTGTAATGATGGTAGTGTTGAATTTCATGAAATTTGTTGCTCGCAAAATTTAATATACGTATTGATAGTTGATGCTAGTGTTTCTCGCCTGGCAAGGTATACATTTATTTTAATCAGTGGCCAGTTAGCTCACTTGGCTTACCCATATTGTTAATGAAGTGGAGGTCATGGGTTTCATCCCAGTGCAGGCCAGCAAGCTTCTCTTTGTTACGTGGCACAGGAGACGCCCCTCACCCCAGCCAGCTGGCTGGCAAATGTGTGCAGTTGGTGACAAGGAGAACTGGGTGAGACTGTGTAGATGGATTGGTGCAAATTCATCACCATAGCTAGGAAAATAACCCTGAACAAATGCCTCCCTAATGGACAACACATGGTTGTTTATATTCAATTGAATTGTAGATATATAGTTTGTCATTAATCTTACTTCTAGAAAATCCCACTTTTATTTAATGGATAAAATACTTCCCTCCTTTAGAACTTACTGGTTTAAAATCTTATAACTATATTTGATATTTTTTTACTGTTTTGTTCTCATATAATCTAATTCTTTTACATTTAAATTTTCATAGCATTTTAGGACATTGTGGATTTGCAGCTGTCTCGTTTAGTTTTTGAGAAAGGCGATGGGCAAAAATCACATGAGCATTGATGATTTTGATGAGAATAAATCAGTCTGTGCTGAATATTAATCGCGAAAAAATGTTAAATCAAGCACATAATCTTTGGCTAGTGCCATTCAGACATCTCTTCCTCTGCATTTATTAGTATGATTTGGGTAAAAGAGTAAATTTAGTATTGTCTTGATATTTGGAAGTCTGTGTGCTTTAACCAGCACAAATTAAATTAAGCTATTCACTACTTTCAAAAAGGGCGCTTAATAATGTGGAGTAAGCTTTCAAACTCAGTTTACTTCAGCATACGCTAATTACTCCCATCTAATCATGCTGTATCATGTAATTAATATGAACATAGCTAAGATTCACTTTTAATTTTTTTTCTTTCCGCAGGCTCTCATACAAAACAGCATTACTTATATTTAAAAATTACAGCTTAACAAACGAATTTTAACTTTTCCTTTAAAAGCACTATACATTTTATTTGGTCATCTCAGACATCTTTTAAGAGGCGACCTTAGCGTAATGGTATGCATTCTATTTTCAAAATGGTGAGTTTAATTTAATACAGAAGAAACCTATTTTATTCATCCAGCCTAATTAATCAGCATATATCAAAACCTTAGTTTTAGAACAAGTAGATTATAGAATGTACACAGTGAATTCCTGTTACACTCAAAATGGCTCTTTTGAACCTATTCAGGATTTTGATTCTAATACCAAATGTAAAATATAAATGTTAAAACTGAGTGCCGCTATTGGTAAGGAAGTCTGAGAGCCATGGAATATATAATTATCTGGGCTTTTCAGAAATTAAAGCTCTGCAGTTTTCATTGTATGATTTTTTACATGAAATGACTTCTGTGTTTAGAGAAGATTAATCTCTTTAGATCTCTAAAAGACCATTTTCAGACCACTAGAGTCTAACAATAGCCCTTTCTGAGATTTTTTAAGTTGTTTCAATCTAATTTTTACAATAAGCTATAGCACAGTACAATTGATAGCAACTGTACTGTGGGTTTCTTTTTTTTTTAATGTAGTTTCAGAATTTCCCTGTAGAAAGTGCTTAGTACTTCTCACAACTGATTGCTAACAAAACAATTCTATCTTTACTGTCTGTGGTTATTTGACATACCATACAAAAAATAGATATATTTAATTCTTTAGAATTTTTTGTGGAAACTTAGGAACGTGCTGCTAATCATTTTCCCTGAAATTCCTATTTTTATGAGTTTTAGAGTTTTTACAGTCAGTATGAATTTTTCTGTCAGAGTGCAGACCCATTGACAATACAATCATTTAAAAATCTAATTACTTTCACCTGTTCAAATAAGTGAAATTCATGCTGGAAAACGTGTGCAAACTGCCATGGGAAGCAGTTGAACTCCCCGCTCAAGGAAGGCTTTCCGGGCATCCTTTTTGTCCCTTGAGGTGTTTATGTCCTTTTAGAAGTCTGTATGGATTTGGTCCATAGTCACAGATTTGTGACTAAATGGCTGTGTGATCGAAGCTACTAAACAGTAATAAGGCTTGGTAATAGCTGTTTGAGGTTTATTTCAAAAGCTTCACGTCTAATCTCATTAGAATACCTATGGGTACAAGTGTTATTTTTCCCTCGTGTGTTCTAAACGTAGAGTAAATGACGGATCATAAGTAATGTACTAAAAAGGCACATTTTTGTCTTTTTTTATTTTTCAATGCATAGTTCACCTAAACCTAACAAATATGAATATTTTCTTTTCCTTTTTTTGTTTTGTTTTGTTGTGTTTTGTTTTGCTTTAACCAAAAAGTCTGCACTTATATAGAGAGAGACAGAAGATGAGCATTTGTCAATGAATTTCAGCGGCTAAACAAATCAAAACAAAGGGAATAATTCGCTAATAATCTTCCAGCACATTTGAAGCACTGTTGTTTGTTTGGGGAGGTGAATGAAATATGTGTTATGAAATTTCTCAGCAGCAGTAGTTATACATTTTCAGTTGATGGACTTTTAAGCTGTCACATCCTTATTTTCTTTTCCTGGCAACAATTATTGCGTCATGAAATGAAGATAATTGTAATTTTGTTTTGTCTTAGATGCCATTTATAAGATATGTTATACATATTATTACCTCTCATTCCTATTAGATTATGTTTTAGTAAAATTAGAGTTTAGTTGATTCAGGAAATTATACTACTGCCTTTAAAGCATTATTAGCATTTTGTTAAGATTGGATATTAAGGAATTCAAATGACCAGGTCTGTTATTAGAAAAGGGAAACAAATTCCACTTAACTATTTTGATCCCTTTCCTTCTCTTTTAATACATAGAGTATATATAATACTTTGTGCACAGGCTAACTTACAATATATGTGTTTGTGTATGTGTTTTATATCATACCTAACAGATATTTTAAGATATCAAGATCTAAACATGCAGTTCAGAAGTTTTAAATTTGTATGCTTTGGAGGGCCAATCAAAGCCCATGAATGGATAAAATAGGCTTTTAGCAATAAATTAGGAAGTGATGGAGACAGTGACAGAACTGGGGATGGTGGGCTCCTTCTCAAGGTATTAAACTCAATTGCTTTAAAGCATCTTGTGTACTGTCATAATCATGGAAAACACTTCTGACTGAATTTGGTCTTTGGAACACTAGCTTGAGACTTCTTAAAAGCCCAGCTTTTCTGTATATCCTCACCCAGGGATTTTCTACCATGGAGGAATCACTGTTGTGGCCCTTACAATCTGAACCCTTTGCCTCTAAGAGTTTATCAGAATTTGTCAGTGTAATTAATAGTAAGTTAGTAAATATTATAGTCTGACTAACAGAGCTATGGACTACAAAACAAACAATCTTAACACTAGTGCTTCAGAATACATGCAGTTGTATCTCTGAATTGTTGGAAGTCTTTTCCCCTGAGCTCTAAGTCTAAAGGTTTCTATCTACTCCCATCTACTACTCTCTGATCCTCTCTGACATGCTAACACTGCTTTGTAACTGACACTCAGTTGCTCTCAAGCCAGCATTTCCCATCTAAAATCATGGAACATCACCTCTTTCTAGTGAAGACAAGAGTATCTCTGTAAGAAAAATGACTAAATAAGCCCTACAATTCAATTGCCATTTTTATAAATACACACATTATATATGTAATTCTATATATAACTAGCAAAAATTAAAGTTTTTTGGTCTGGCTTTGTACATTGAAAAGTATCTGGTTCCCCTAAAAATTAAGTACTATACAGAAATTAGTGAAACAGACACATTTGTTTGGGCCCAAGGCAAGTACTACTCTAGTTTTCCTAACAGTTAGTAAAACATCTGTCTGATTTTAAAAGCTGAAAGGCATGCTAATTATTTTCTTTAATTTTTAATTATTATTTTTAGTTGCAATGATACCCTCACTAGTCTGAAGTGACTTATGAAACCTGTTTTATTTACAGTATAAATTTCTAATTGAACTAAATTATACACATTGGTTAGTACTCTGCGGTATATAGAATTTGAAAACAAAATTGGATATTTCATACAGAACACTGAGAACACCAACTGGTGACACTATTTTAAAATCTCCTGACGGATATATATGGCTTTACTTTTAAAACTAAACAGAACAAATGTCTCAGTACTTAAAATTCATTACCTGAAAGAGAGCGCCATTTTGAGACTATAGATCATCTTAGGTAGTTTAAAATCACTGTGAAAAATGGCACTATAACCATTTAACAGCTGATGTGGTTTGGATGTTTGACCCCTCCATTATCTTCTGTTGAAATTTGATCCTCAGTGTTGACTGTGGGGCCTGGTGGGAGGTGTTCGGGTCATGGGGGCATATCTCTCATGAATGGCGTGGTGCTCTCCCTGAAGTAACGAACGAGTTCTCACTTCATTAGCTCACAGGAGAGCTGATTGTTTAAAGGAGGCTGGCATCGCCTCCTCCCCGCCTTTTTTTGCTCCTTCTCTCACCATGCAACACAATTGCTTCTCCTTCACCTTATTCCTTGCTTGGAAACTCCCTGAAGCCCTCACCAGAAGCAGATGCTGGTGCAATGCTTCTTGTACAGTCTGCAGAACCATGAGCAGAATAAACCTTTTTTTTTTTTTTGAAAACCTCTTTTCTTCATAAATTACCCAGCCTTAGGTGTTTTCTTTATAACAGCAAGAAATGAACTCACACAGAAGTTATTATGTAAAAGCCTCCAGTTTCGAGGTGCCAGGCTCATCATAGTCAGAGCCACGACCATGGTAGAAGAAGGTTGGTAGAACAGCGGGTATGAAATACTCTACCATTCTTTAACAGACTCTTTAGTCTCTAGGAGGGGCTCATAAGGAAGACTGAGCAGTGTGATCAGAGGTGAAACCTCATGGCTAGTGAACATTCCAGGCACATACATAGCTTCAACAGTGATGCATACTGTCAACTGCTGTTGTCTGGGTAGCATTGTTCCAAAATAAATTATGGACCAGTAAAACAGAACTCTGTGATAAAGCTGCTGCTTAGATCACCTTGATCGACATTTCAGTTAGCTATTGCTGTGTAACAAACAATCCAAAAATTTAGTATCTTAAAACAACAATAATCATTTATCTTGTTTACAAATCTGTAATTTTGGCAGAACTTATCTGGAAAACTTGTCTCTGCTCTGCATGGCTTCAGCTGGGGCTGTAGGCTGGAGGATCAAGGAACTTAACATAGCTCATTCACATGGCTGACAAGTTGGTTCTGGCTGCTGGCTGGAAACTCAGCCAGGATTGTCAACTGAGTGTCTTGATTCCTCTTAACGTGGGAGTAAGTGTCCAAAAGTGTTCTCCGGAGGAAACTGAGAAGCTCTGATCTAGCCACAGAAGTCCAAGAACATCACTTCCATTACATTCTATCTGTCTGGCAAGTCCGTAAAAAGGAGAACTAGACTCCATCTCACAATGTGAGGGAGGAGTAGCCAAGAAATTGTGGCTGTCTTTAATCTACAACAGCAAATGGGGTGAATTTTGGCATTGGTGCTCCTTGTCATTCATATGCCAAGAGTCCTGCCCAATCCACTTGGAGCAGGCTTCCTGATTATAAATGCTGAATCCATATCTTCCAGTGCTTGCACCTTCTTCTTTGCCTCTTCCTGCTCGGCGTAAACTATTCTTGCTTGGACACTTCCAGAAAAGGACCTTAAGGTTCTAATAAATGGCTTGACACTTCATATTGTATTTCTCTCCTTAAAGACTGTCATGATAGCCAAAAGTAACCAATGAACAATTTTCATAGCTATTTTAATATATCAAAAAATTATCAGAATAGAGTTTTTTCCCATATAATTCTGGTATGTAGAAATTTTGCATCCCTTTGTTTAAACCCCTAATCAACTGATTTCCAAGGCATTTTATAACACATTAAATTTTATCATATTGATTATGTATTCATTTTATTACACTATTGAGTCCCTTCTATATGTTGATATCATTCATTAATTGTCATTATGTTTGTCAAAAAATCATATTCAAGAAATTATATTTCCCTACTCTTTTCTATTATAAACTCAAATATCTATGCTAATGGAAAACACTTTGCTAGATGTTGTAAGTATATCATTCATAAAACTACATTATGAGAGTAAAGAAAAAGTATTTAATGTTCTGATTAAAGTCAATTATACTAAATCTATTAATGATATTGAATTGTACTTGTTCAAAATTTAAAATATTAGGAAAAAAATATGTTACTTTTTATGTGATACCTGCTTTGGGCTTTAGAAATTGATTGAGATCAATGTCAGTCTCAGATGTTTTTATTTTTTTTCCTTTTAACTTTTCTTTATTACCTTGTACTCTTTCTAGTATGTGAATTTACTGACCCTTCAGATGTCTTCTCATTAGATGTACTTGTGTGGTTCATTAAAGTGTCCTTAGACAGATAGAGATCACAGAGAACACCAAGGTATGCAATGTCCAATCCCTCTCTGAAGCAAAGGAGTCGTGCCCCAATGGCTTTAGGGGCATTCACTTGTCATGCAGTTGGCTTTTGGCCAACAGAGATGAACAAATTAGTAGAATGTACCTGTGTTGGCTCTGTTCCTAGCCTCGTTTATGTAATTGATGTCTGGTGGCCTCATTATGAATCATTAGCATTTCAACGTGATGTCTGAGCCTGGCAAAGTGCTGCTTGTTGTTAGGTTTTAGCAATTTACCATAATATATAAAGCAAGAGAACCTGGACACTCTAACTAGATCGATGGCAAAATCAAGATGGTAACACTGGAAGCTTGAATTCAGTAACTCTTAGAGCTCTTTATGTTTGAAATGATTAATAACAAGTTTGGATTTGTGTTAGACTATTTTTTGATAATACAAAAGATATTTTTGTCAATAATAATTTATTCTGATAATGTGGTTCTTTTAAATATTTTTAAATTTCTTCACATTCATTAATTTCATTTTCATTGCTTTAATGTCTAATTAATATACATATTTGTATATACCTGTGACCAATAGTAATTTTGTTTTAAATACACCAGGTTTTTAAGCCAAAGAAATAATATATTTGGAGATAGTTTTGATTTTAATGAGTGAAAGGATTCAGTATGAATTCACTATTTTCACAATAACAGAAGAACCCTGGGTTGCTTTAGAGCCAAACTGAAGTATGACTATTTCCCTAACATAGAGTTGTTCCCGTAAAGTGTCCATTAGATTACTATTAATAGTTAGGATGCAAAACAAAAGAGTGTTAAATAGATGTATGCCTTATCACTTAGTACTTGTAATTCAAGGTACATACAGATGGGGAATGCCATTGTAAGATTTACTACAATAGACACAGAATAAAATTAAATAAAAATTCTCTTAAGTAAAAGAAATATATGCTGAGAAGTTATATTTGATGTAAAGGATGTATGTTTTTAGAAGTGAAAAAAACAAACCCTGCTCTTAGGTTCTATTTGTTATTACTCACACCCGTCACTTAATTTCTTAGTCGAAGCTATTCTATTAATGAAATGAAAAAAAATTATTGTGATCAGTGACTTTTTTTCTCCCCTGAGAGTATTTTGTCATTGTAATTTTTAACCCTAGTGCCCCACAGTGTATCATATATAGTAAGTATTAAATAAATGTTTGACTAGTAAATAAATGAACATCACACTTACCTTTTTTATCTGGAGTATTTCTATTTGATTACCAAAGTGAGAATGTTTTAATTACAGAACATTTAGACAATACTGAAAAAAGAAATGAAGGAAATAGAAATCAGTAGTCATACTCATTGTTAACATACTAGTGTATGTACAGATATGTTTTCTATGAAACTATATATGTATTTTTTAAATTAACATGGTGGTACTCTAAATAATTGATAACTTTCTTTGTCACTTAATCAGAGACATTTTCCGAATTCATTAAATATTCTACATCTCATTTTATTTTTGGTACTCAATAACTACCATTTATTGAGTCCTAGATGGGTACCAAAATTCTCTACTAAGTTCTATAAATATTTTAGCTCATTTATTATCTGAGGCAGGCATTATCTCTGTCTTAGTAATATGGAAATTAAGGCTCAGACTGTTACTTATGGTAAAACAAGTACTAAACGACAAAAAAAAAAAAAAGATTAGAATTGCAGCTGTCTGGCTCCTAAGTACGTGCCTTTAACCACCATACTGTATCATCATTCAATACTAATATAAATTTGTTTATCTGGTGTCCCATTGTTACTTTTAGGTTGTCCATTCTTTTACTACTGCAAACTACATTGAGGCTTGTCTGAGGACAGGAGAGGAGAGGAGGGAAAGGAATGGACTACAAAGGGAGAGGGGAAAACTTTTAGAAATGATAGATACAGATTATCTTAATTGTGTTGATGGTTTCAGAAGTATATATAATACAATATCAAAATTTACCAAATTGTTAACTTCGTGTGTAGTTTATTATGTATCAATTATACCTAAATAAAACTGTAAAAAAATGTTTTACAAGCAAATTACATTGAGATGATGTTATTATATGTAAATAATTGACCACATCCCAAATTATTTCTTTGGTGTAATTCCTGAAGACATTTTTAAGGGTCAGAAAATACCTATATTTTTATGTACTTTTATATGTATATACATGTGCCCCTGAAAGGTTATATGAATGCATACTTCTTTCATTAATGTATGAATGTATTTGTTTTAAAAGAATATAATTACAATCACATGTTAGACATTTAGATTCTACTAAGTGTGACTTTCGTCTTCATATCACCAATTTAGATACGCTATAAGAAACAAATACTGAAATAGGTTAGATAGCGTGGCCATGGTAATACAGCTAGCAAATAGTAGATGAAGATATGATTCTCAGGAAACCCAACTATAACAATGAAATGTCTGTTCTGTTCTCCATTCTTATGGACACTAGACAGTTGGTAAATCCTTATATTTTCTAGATGACTATTTGAAAAGCCTTAGCCTGAGAATGAAGGTAATTCCCAAAAAAACACATAATGGGGAGATTTCTTTCATAAATAGGGTAACCATATAAATTTTCATCCAATCTTGTACACTTAAAAATGTAAAAAGGGGTTCTGTTAATAATTAGTCTGGGACAACATGTGGAAACAACATCTGGGAAAATTGGGGAAAGAAAAGGGAGGAAAAGGACATGCATTTTAAAATAAATACTATTTATTTACCAAGCACTAAGTACTCATGTGGGTTTTCTCACTTTACTTCTCACAACTGCCCTTGAGATATTTGTAGATCAATTTTCCCAAAAGAATACAGATGCTCTGAGAAGTTAAGTGCTTAGGCAACTTCTCACAAAATTAGTGACTGATGAGGCAGGGATTTACAGCCAATTTTGTCCAATTCCAGAGCTCATAATCATTTCACTATTAGCTTTTTTCTGATACGTAAATAAAATGAGGTTAATTTATTCTCAAAAAGCAAATAATTGTCATACATTGTAAAGGAAGGGACTAGAAATCTAGATTGCTCAACATGTTTATGAAGATTTCGAACACTTTTTGTTTACTCTTTCTCTTAAGTCTCTGTTGTAAGTTAATTTTATATTTTAATTGGCATTTAAGGATTTTTCTGTACATCTGTATAATCATACAGGCATGGAATAATATAATCAAACAATTTTTATGTTGCAAAAAATCCTGAGCTACAAAACAGTATGTAATCTAGTGATCCTCAAACACAGCCTGTGAACAAATGCTGACCATGATGACCATGACAAAGTGGCCTTTGACCAAAAAAACAAAAACAAAAAAAAGCTCCAAAGAGAATGCTCTCTCCATCATTGCCTCCCTTGCTTCGAAAAATTAAAGTTGGCAACACAGCCTTGTTCCCAGCTGTTTTCTTATTCTACTTTTTATTTGAAAGAAATTTACAAGTTGTTGAATTCAAAAGTCTGGTATGCTACAATCAGAATCAACCTACTTTTCCTGTAGAAGACAAAAGTGGGCCATCCATATTTTAACTTTGTCAAAATACCCCAAATAAGAGTAACAATTGTGTTATAGTTTGCATGTCTGTTATATGTAAGGCACTGGAGCTAGGTGCTTTTCATACTTTGCTTATTTATGCTTTACAACATTTTTGTAAGATAGGCAGTGTTCCATTCATTGCGTTTGAGAAAACTGAAGTTTAGAGAAGTTTAAGTAGCTTGCCTAAGAGAGCATGAGTTCTAAGTGGCAGAGCCCAGAGTTCAAATTGAAAACTTCAGAGGCATGCTTTTTTTTCCTGTTGCTTCATAGAAGCTATGTTGTCTCTTAATCCATTGATCTTTCCATTTTCCACATTTGCTTCATTTCATTTACATTTCCTTGTACACACTTTAGGTTTAGGCAACAATTACACTAGTGATTTAACTATCTTTAAATTTGACATTTCACAATCCTCAACAGAATCATTAGTATATCCAGAAAATGTAAATATATGTACATATAGTTCTTTTGTATGCCAGGCAAATTTTGATTATAGCAAATACTACTAAGATATTATTTTCAGAAAAATGTATAAATTGTAGATGATGGATTATTCAAGCTTCCTATGTTACACAAAGTTCTGATAAAAGTGGTGAGGCTGTCTCTTGGAGTTTGTTGTAATGTTATTTAATTTGTTGACCTACTTTAAGTTTCAATAAAATAAAATTTCATTAATTTTTCCTCAAGTATTCAAAATAATAATGTGAGATTTGAGTAAATTACCATTTTCTAGGTATTCATTGCTTATATTCCTTAAACGAATCACAAAAACACCTTAATATTTATTGGATGTTCACAGTATACAGAATGGTCAAGTAGAAGCTAAGGACCCAAAATTTGTGATAAGGTGTGTGCTTTGAGGAAGCTTATAATTGAATAGGAAGGAAAAAGACATACATGGAGCTTCTATCCAGTGGCATTACGGAATTAAGGAGTTCCAGTGGCCTTCTCTTTTGGGACTCATTATTTCCTACTTTGACTTATAATCATTTGTGTGCCATTGTTTATCCCCCCCTACCGTACTGTAACTTCGTGGTTGAAGGGATCTTGACTTATCCTTATTTGTAATTCCCTCTAGCACCTGAGGCAATACAGCGCACAGTGAGTGGCCCATAAATAGCTTTTGAATGAATAATATATAAAACACTCACAATACAAGACTCTATATCTGATCTGCCAAATGTATGAAACTGGCAGCAAGTGCTGTAGAAGTTTATTGGGATTGGTAGCTCGGGAGAGTTTCCGCAGAGGAGGCAGTACGTCAGAGAAAATGTGAAAAAGGAACTGTAGGGAAACAGGGGGAGGGCATTCCAGGCAGGTGGAAGAGCATGCAAGGTATTTACAAGGTAGAAAAACAGAAAAGTTATATTTTATGCTCTAGTGGACACTTCAGTCTTCCTGTAATGATATGGTTTTGTAAAAATATAGATAGATAGATTGATTGATAGACAAAGGTTGAAACTGGAGTGTAGGTCTTAAATAGCCAAATAAGAAGCCCATGCCATTTTATACATTATCATTAAGAAACATCAAAGCAATCCTTACCTTATGACAGAGGATATTTCATTGGTATTTATAAAAATCTATGCTCATTCACAAATAAAATATATCTCTTCCTCTTCTTCCCCTCCTTCCTCCCAGAGAGTAAAATGCTGTGATTTAGAGCCTGAACTCAGAACTAGACCTCCTATGGTCAAATGGTCATTCAGCCACTTACTGTGGAAACTTAGTTCAATTAATGCAGTAGGTAGCATATAGGCTCTGCTTGTGTCCCAGAGACACAAAATAACAGTGTCTTATTACAGTGTAGAAGTTTCTTTTCATAAAAGTCCTGCTGGCATGATGGTGGTTGTTTTAGTTATATTGCTGTATGATGAACTGCCTCAAAACTCTGGAGCTTAAAAAGAGCTATTGATTCTGAGGATCATAATTTGGGTAGACCTCAGTGAGGAAGGCTCATCTCTCCTTCACATCGTATGAACTGGGCAGACTGGAGTGGGTCTCAAAGATCCATATTAAATCTCATGTCTAGTGCCTTGGTGCTGGCTACACTGTAGCCACTTAGTTCTCTTACGCATGATCTCTCTCTCTCTCTCTCTCATTTCTCATTTGGTAGTCTAGTATTAGCCTCGTGACCTGGGTACTGGCTTCCAAGATAGTGACAACAGAGGCTGCAAGGTCTAGGCCTGAAAGTCTTAAGTGTCGTTTCTGCTGAATCTTATTGACTAAAACAAGACAGGGTATGACCAGATTTAAAGGAAGGGACTTGCAGAATGGCAAGAATTATTGGACCCATCTTTGGACATAACCTATCAAAGGAGATATATTCTAAGAAGTCTTTGGTTGGCCTGGATTGCTTTGTCATGCTGCTCTGCTGTCTCTAAGGTGTTGCCCTCCTCTGTGTGGTCCAAGATGACTTACCACCATATTCCAGCCAATAGGAAAGGAGAAAAATGAAAAGAGTAGGTACCTTTTAATAGCACAACCAAAATTAAGATCTTAGTCACAAGGCCTACCTAGTTAGAAGCTCAAGAAAATAAAATCTTAATTCTAGATGGCCATAAAACCACCTGAAAATTGAGAGTTCTGTTCCCATGAGAGAAAATAGGAGAATATATTTTGGGAAGCAACTTATAACCTCTGTGACAGTTATTTAACCTCTTTTGTTCTCATTTTCCTTCCAAAACAGGGATGATGATTACACCTACTGCCTAGGGCTTTTGAGAGGACTAAATGAACAGTATGTGAGAGAACTTAGCACAGTGTCTGGGAAGTAAATGTTAGCTATCACCATTCTTTCAGTATAAAATCACAGAATTCCTGCCACCTACCAGGCACTGTTCTGGACTCTAAATATATAAAGATGTGTTAGATATTTTTTCATACCTAGAGAATTAAAACTCTCCTGAGGAAGATATAAACAAATAGCAGCATGAGGTGAGAGGTAGGATAGAAGCTTGAATAAAGGACTGTAAAGATGGACAGAATAGGTGCAGGAAAATCAGAGATTCCATAAGGGGCCAACACTCAAGGTCAGCCATAAAAATGGAGCCTGAGATAACTCATTGCAGAAGCAAGAAAGAGTGTGCTTAGTTAGAAAACGATTAAGAGGCTGATTACCCCTGAATCATCGAAGCTGGATAGATTTTGAAAAATGAGCTTGAAGAGGTAAAGTGAGATCAAATGTGGGGTCAAATTTTATCTTACAGTAGTGAGTTTAGATATAACGTAACGTAAAGTCTCAGTTTCCACTGACTATCAGGATAATAATAGCATAGGATCATTGTGAGGATTAAGTGATAAAGTACAGAGGACAGGTGCCAAACACATATTATTAAGCCCTCAATAATCTTAGCTGTTGGTAATATAATGATAATAATAGTTATTATTATTTGGTTCCTCCTCCTCCAATAATAATGAGGAGGAGGAAGGAAACTAATCTGAGATATTTCTATGATGAATTATTTCTATGATTTCTATGATGAATTCTATGATGAATTGGTTAATGTTTAAAAGAGTGATGGATGGTGATATTACTACAGGATTTCTAGCCATTGAGATACGGAATTCAAGGTAGATTGAAAAACACATGCAGTATGAGAAATACTCAGTTTGAGATATCTTCAAAATATCTATTGAACAGTAGGTGTTCAGGAGTCAGTTGAAAATATTTGTCAGAGATAAAGAGTTGGAAATAAAGAATTAGCATACATTAGTAACCCCCACTTAGAGGAGAAGTAAGTAAAATCATTCTGGGGAGTAAATAGAAAAGGGGCCCATGAAAAATGTGCTTTTGAAGTCTCATTCTGCCCATTGTACATTGGGGGCCTAGGACCTTGCTGCTAGCATGAGAGGAACTAGTTAACATTACTATTATTGGAAATATGCAACCGTATTTCATGCCAAATATACCAAGGACCCATCACCACACTACATTTAGAATGAGGGTGTGTCTTTTCTCTCTGACTGGACAGCGGGCTGGGGACTCTGGGAGCTCTAACTTCTGATCAGGATGGGAGAGACAGGGGATCTTGGTTATTGTAATGGTCTCCTAGAAGCTTTCTTCACATCTTTTCTTGCACCCTTTGAATCATTCGCCTCACTGCAGCCTTACTGATTATTCCAAGAAATAAAAATTAAGTTCTGGCTTAAAATTATTTAATGGCTTCCTATTGTTTTGGAAAAAAGCCCCTGTCTACCTCACTGTCATTTACTTGCTTTCTTCAACATATCAACCACAGGAATTTCTCTAAATCAAGATGGTGCCATGCCCCTTTTGCCCAAGTTCTTGTCTTGCCTGACATGCTCACTCCCTTCTCTTCCTCTACCTGGGTAGTATCTATAACTCACCTTTCTCAGTTCAGCTTAAAGCTTCCTTCATAAAGGAAGCCTTCCGTGACCTCCCAAACTTGGTCAGGCCCTCTTGACAGATGCTTCCACAGAAACTTCGTAGCATTCATCCCAATTGTGAATAATGTTTTGATTGTGAAAATAATTGTTCGATGACTCTTCTTCACTACAACTAAAATTTAAGCTCTTCTATGGCAGAGAAGTCGACCTTATCCCGTAATGGGGCTTAAATCACTTATGTCTCCTCCTCCAACATAGAACAGAATTGAGAACTAGACATAGGAGTCAGATGGAGTATCAACATTAACAGCTTTACTATTGCTAAATCTTGATTTAAAAATTCAGCCTAATCTGTAGTCCCAATTATGCTTCCTACTAATCCTCTCAGAATTGAATTTATTTGATCAAATATTAGGAGAAAAAAAGGACAACCATAGGCCTCTGCTGTTTGGTACCTACAAAAGTGCCTTGTTTAAAGTAGGATGCTTATAAGGCATTGCTTGTTGTCTTTTGATTTTTTTTTTTAACTAATGTCTTCTTACTTTTGATAAGTGTTTCTAACATCTTTTATAAAGTGCAAAATACTTACATCTTATGACTTCTCCTTTATGCTACTTTCCCTGAACATAGCACACGGTTTAATATACAATCCTTTAAGGTTTCTTAAAGGATTTAGCGAACAGCAAAGGGGGAAAATACAGGAGGTAAAATGACGCTCTTCTGTGTGTTCATTTTCTGGTTTTTAAAGCTTTGTAAGCTTTCTTTTATTACTTTATCTGAAGAGCAAAAACATACTCATGTTGGATTTGTTTATCAAAGACAGACCATTCTAGAACTGAGAGGAAAAACAGATTCAGGCTACCCTAGGTCATGTGGGTCCTATAAACTGCTTCAGAGATGAAGCTTCCCCGGGGTCCCAACAGTGCTGTGAAAGGAGCCAGGGAGCATGAACGTGGGAGGGCAAAGGCAGAAGAAACTGTTCACATTCTTCTTTCTTCTCTTTCACTGTTGCTGGTTTCACCTTTGAGGCTGCCAAGTTACACCAAATTCATGGTTAATACATAGAGGAAATATTGGAAAAGAAGGCTAATCCCAGGCAGTAGCCAGTATATAGAGTCAAGAGGAAAAAGGGGGAAGGATAATTTCTAAAACTATTTAGGGATCAGGGGTCTCAGGCTATTTCTGAGTAGGCATCTGTATATCTTCCCATTGTAATTATTCAATAACATTTAAAGTTCTTAAAAGTTTTCATACAACAGAAGTATGTATTTACTATTGAAAAATTTGAGAAATACAGAAAAGTATAATAATGAAATAATTATTGCATATAATATCCCTCATCTGTTCTTCCAAATGCACTGTTTAATTTTACATTTAAACATGATTGGAGTTGATTATGGACAGCTTAACCTCATCAGGATAATTATTTAGAAAAGCAAGTTCCCCAATCTTCTATAACACATTACTGAATTTAACTCCAAAAGTTAAATGCTATATAAACAATACAGATAAGAAAACATAAATGCAGGTATGTTAAAACCTCAGTTACACTCTAATACTGGAGGTTCTTTCCAAGTTCTGTTCATTCATTCATTCAATCTCTTGCTTATTTATTTTTTAAAAATCAGTGTTCACATGGACTTTGAAAACACCTGTATTTGGGGGAATAGGGTTATTTCATGCAAAAGGTATGTAAGTCTTCAAAATTTTCATTACAGAATTAACATTTGATTAAAAATTACTCTCTTCTCTTGAGAGAATTATATTCAGTTTCCAGCCTGACATGCCACACAATATAATGCTGATGCCACTTTACTGTAAACAGGGACTGTAATACATGAGTCAATTGTAAGTCTTTAAGAATTTCCTTCTTCTCCCAATGGAATACACATGACTGCTCTTGGGGAATGGCTAAAAATCAGATTTAATATTTTATTTACTTTTTTTAGGTAGGACTGAGGAGATTTGGGCAAAGAAAAGTGTATGTTTCACCACATGTTGAACAGCCAGGATTTTAGCTAGGATAGAAGTATGTAAGAAAAGTTAGCAAATTCAATAGACACACAAAACACTTTTAATGAGAAGAACAGAAAAAGAGTATAAACATTGTAGAATTTATGAAAAGAGTCACAATAACAAAAAGTTCTTATAAATTATTATAAAATATATCATTTTTAATGAAATTCTAACATGGTTTCTTAGGTGAGAGACAAGGTCATTTGTCGTCATATTGCTATTGACAAAATAGTACACACATGGGAAGGGGATTAGAACACTATCAGAAGAATAAAAGATTTTGAAATTCATGAAGACCTGTTGCAGAAGAATCACTTCCTCTCAACATACTATTTAATTCAACCGTATTTTAAATTTCATCCTAAGGTTTCAATCATGGAGTTCCCAATATTATAATACATAATATAATAGAGTATAATATAATATTCATATTTTAATACATAATTAACAGGGAAAGGTGCAAGATTAATGCCAGTGATATACAAAGTGAGTTATAACAAGGCTTGACAAAAGGTTTAAGTTTGGCCAACCGGTTAGTCAAATCTCTTTAGTCGTATTTATTTCACTTTAACTTCCTTGAAAAGTTTCCCTAAGGTATTAAGGCAGGTGTCCTCACACTCCCACCGAATTTTGCAGGTCGACTTTCATCTCCCAATGCTGAATTATAAAATGAGCCTCACTGTGAAGCTAGTTGTGACCACATATTTCAATCTTTTTATATTTCTGATGAAATGGTTTAAAATGGCAATTTGTGCCATCTGAAAATTCACTAAGTTAACAAGGAACTTGTCTCTCTTATTTATTTTTTAACCTTTGAGCGTTTTGCATTTTAAAATCATACACCTTAGGAAGTAGGGTTTTTGAACTGCAAAATATCTGGGAAGTTAAAACTGAATGACTCTTATCTCCTTGCCACTACTTTGGAGTTTTCCCATTACATCTTTCTTGCTGTTTTAAAAGTTTTAGAATTCCTTAAGAAGGAGTTCTAGTAGTCACATTCTAGAATTTATAATATTGTGTACTTTATTAATTTGTAAAAAAGCACATTCTGTTAGAAAGAAAGGAAATTATCATGAAACTTCTTGAATTTCATCCATGAGTGATCACTTGATATTTTTTTCCTTTCCAAACTTCTTAACAAGCTAATATTCAGATTTAGAGAACTTAAAACATAGACAAAAGGTAGTAAAAACTACCTATACTGGAAACTAACTACACTGGAAATGTTATAAGTACTAGATTTGTCAAAGAAAAATAGATGGAAATTGTCAGTGATTATGTTATTTGCTTTTAATCATTTACATGAATTCCATCACACGACTTTTTACAACACATCAGTAAAATAGAAATGTAAAATAAAATTACATAAAATGATATTATAGATGATATTAGAAGATGAAAATCATCATAAAATAAGAATAGGGTGCTACAAAATAATTATTAATTTTGGGCTACAAATTTGGCTTAAGCCAAATTATACTATACTCTTTTTAGCTGTGACCAACTTTTCCTGAGTGAAATAGTAGACACTTTCCTCCATATCATAGATACAGTGAATATTATAACACTTACCTAAATCTGTTTATTTTAGTGCATCCTGATGGAATAAGGATATCATTCCTATAAAACTAATTTTATGGCAGACTAAGATGATTGGATCCATTTACATAGTTTTCTAGTGACACCTAAAAAACAACCTAAGAATTTCTGGAGGAATGAATGGATTGCTTCTCTTAACAAGGTTCCAGATGAGAATTGTAACCCAGACATATGAAGGGTTACTGGGGCCTAAAGAACTGTTATTACAGGT
>CAUYSK010044208.1:0-50246 GCA_963575035.1 Avahi laniger | reverse complement strand
GAGCAATCTTTCCATCTCAGCCTCTTGAGTAGCTGGGACTATAGGCATGGACCACCAACACACCTGACTTTGTTTTTACTTCTTTTTATTTATTTTTAAAGAAAAGCTGATTGCAAAATTGGTATTGGCAGTTATACTACTTTTTACAAACAAAACTTTGTCACCTCTTAGTAAGTTGTGATTTTTAACAAACCCGTTTTAGCATTCTTGATAACATATACTGGTTGAAAATGATAATAAACAGTTTCTAAGCTCTGTTCCCTAGAAATTTCATTTTTGTTTTAATATGTGGGGCCTCTTCCAATTTACAGTAGCATCTAAGTTATTTAAAGAAAAATAGTAAATTTTAGTTATAATAACCTCTGGGGAGAAATTTTTAAATTCCCTTAGATCTAAAACTATGTCATATTTTTCCTTAAAAATACTTTCTCATTTGAAATGTATCCTAATAAAAGAAAATCCTTAAATATAAAAGTGATTAAGTTTTCGTTCACAGTACGATCATCTCGGCACTAGAGTTGCTACATGTGTTCATTAAAGTCACTATATAGTTTATTTTAAAAATATATAATTTTTAATTCCCATGTGTTTTATGTGTAATTGTTAAACATATACTACAGCTTTCAGATTTTCTAAACAATCCATTCCTAATGAAGGCCAAATTTATTTTTATCAGTGGAATGGAAGTGGCAAAAGAAAACAAAGCAGCACAAATTAAGTGAGAATTAGGCCTGATAAATTTCTCTCTCAAGAGCCTTTAGAAAGTATTTTAGAAGTCAGGCCGGCACCTTGGCTCATGCCTGTAATCCTGGCACTCTTGGAGCCCGAGGCTGGAGGATCGCTTGAGCTCAGGAGTTCAAGACCAACCTGGGCAAGAGTGAGATCCCGTCTCTAAAAAAAGAAAAAAAAAAAGTATTAGAAGTCAGATATTAGAAGAAAGGGCTATTTGCCAAGTAATGTATTTGAAAAGTAGGTAGGAAGGATATAAAATTGCTTTGGTATTCAAAAAGGAAGTAAAATAGAACAAATAATAAGGAATTTCCATATATTAAAAAGGAAACATTTAATAAGCAGATTGGGCTTCTTTTCTTGTAGCCTTGCAAAATGAGTTGTTTAATTCTCTACCTCATTCCTATTTTGCCAATATTCCCTGCAAAATAATAATAATAAAGTTAATTTAGAATGTAAGAACCAGGGAGAAAAAGCCCCATCAGGAAGCAGATTCAATCATGTAAGACTCCATAGGTGTTAACTACCAATTTTTGCAGCTTTTCTTTTTCGTTTATGTATTAATTTATTTGTTTTTTTTTAAATTTTGTTTATCAGTTCTGTTACTTATGTATTAATATAGCCACAGACTCACTTGCCATGAAAGATACTTGACCTGACCATATGACAGTGGCTTTTCAGGTCTTAGAGCCTGGTGCTCTTCCAGATAGAGTTGATGATGTTATGAGCTCTCCCTTACCCAGACTTCCGCCTGTTGTGTAAAAATTGTACCACCTGAAAAGCCCTTGTTTTTATCCTACCAGTGTGAAAGTTCCTTGTCTTAGTCCATTTGTGCTGCCATAACAAAATACCATAGACTTGGTAATTTATAAAGAATAGATATTTATTTCTCACAGCTCTGGAGGCTGGGAAGTTCAAGATGCAGGTTTTGGCAGGTTCAGTGTCTGGTGGGGGTCCAGTCTCTCTGCTTCCAAGATGGCGCCTTGTTGCTACATCTTCTGGAGGGAACAAATACTATATCCTCACATGGCAAAAGGCAGAGGGCAAAAAAGGCCAAATGCTGTGAGAAGCTTCTTATATAAGGACCTTTAATCTTCACCAGGGGAGGAGTCCTCGCGACCTAATCACCTTCTAAAGGCCCCGCCTCTTAATAATATTGCAGTAGGGATTAAGTTTCAACATGAATTTTGGAAGGGCACAAACATTCAAACCATAGCATCCCTACTCAGTGTGTTAGTAGAAATAGAGATCTTTTCAGGTTCTTAGTTTTTATGTAATAATAGCTCATTGCAGTGACAGGAGCAACAAATAAGACTGGCAAATGCCTGAAAAGCCCCTGTCATCATACCTTGTAGCCTAGAAAATGCCACTATTTTCTCTGCTTTATTTGCCTTTTCTATTTTTTTTATCTAGCCACTAGACCACCAGGGATATTTGCCTTTTCTAATTTTCATTACCTTTCTTCTTATTTCCCTGAAGTTAGATCATTAAGAAAGTGAGCAATGATGTATGATGTAGCACAAAGATCAAGAAATTAGAAATCAGTAAAATGGGGTTTGAGTCTTTATTTTACCCCTTATCAGCTATTTGAAAAGGATAAGTCACTTAAGCTCTCTGAGCCTTGGTTTATTTATCTGTAAAATGGAGTTATATATAGCTCCATATAGATAATATATATATTCATATATATAATAAATAATATATATTCATAGATATATATAATTCCCTCACTGAAAGAATACAATGTTCTTTATAAATTGTAAATTATTATTTAAATATTATCATATATTAATAATATATATCACCACCAGTGATGCAGCCTTTCATTCCTTACTTTGCTTCCTACCGCTTTGTAAATAAACATAATTTAGCTTATAATTTAGATTGTGCCAAAATGGTAGCATTCAAAGAGAGAAAAGGAGACAGAGAAGAGATTTGGAGGACATCTCTGAAGGAGATGGAAGTAAAGGCCAAACCTAGAGTATGAATAAAATCAGTTAACTCCCCCAAAATCAAGTAAAGCACTGTTGACGGCTTGGCTTTGCTATAGTGGATCAAAGGGCCAAATGAGTGGCCCAAGCAGAAAATTAATTTTTCCAGAGCCTTTTTCCTTGCTTGATGCACATTAGAGAAGACAAGAACTCTGTAGTTCTCTGGTCAGCTGGGGATGGTCATATTTGAGCAAAGAATGGCTATAAGAGCGTGCTGTACTAACAGATACCCTGGGACAGTCTCAGGGGAGAAAAGACTCATAAAGATGAAATAGCAAGGCATCATTGTGGGTTTGACTGTTTGATTAAGATTGTGGCCAGGAAATGTCGAAAAAGATTAAATTACTATGTTCACAGTAAGAGTATTTGTAGTCATTATAAAGCTAAGCATAGTGCTGATTTTAAACATCATTTGTATTATCTAATCTTTGGTGATAAATATTCATTAGAAAATTACAATTTATCCAAGATGCTGCATTATTGTGGAGCAAAATCTGTGAATTAATATTAATGTTCTTTTTGTGTTTGTCTCTGTGTGTGCACCATAAAAGCAACTTTGCAGCCCTCAAAATGTGAATTGCAGAGATTTAGAGGGCCGGCATTCCACACCCTTACACTTTGCGGCAGGCTATAACCGTGTGTCTGTCGTGGAGTACCTTCTACACCATGGTGCCGATGTGCATGCCAAAGACAAAGGGTATGTGTCGGAATCTAGCTGTTTGGGATTCATTGTCTTCATATTTAAAAATATATATATATATTTTTGAGTCTTAGATTTTTTTTCCCCCTATTAAAAAAGTAACACATGTTTTTTAAAAGGTAAATTAAAGCATTACAAAAATGTACAGTACAGAAAGTGAAAATTCCCTGTCAGCCCAAGCAGAGGTGGGGAACCTGCAGCTTTCTGATTTCAAAATTGTTCTTTTTTAAGCACCAAAGGAAGCAAGAACAGATTCATCTTTCTCTGCTGTGCCCCTTTTAATAAAAAGATTTGTTCTGTAAAATTTGGATTCGGTCAAAAGGCTGTTCTTAAGGATCTAGAAGGCCACAGGTTCCCCACTCCTGCATGGTCCTTTTTAACACAAATGTTGGTGCTGTTCTATACGGTCTGCTTTGCGGTTTACTTGCTTTCACCCAGCAGTGTTTCTTTAATGTCTTTCCATATCAGTACTTAATAGTATATATCTCCTTCTTTTAATGCCTATATATAGTATTTTATTATGTTATATGAATGTTTTATAGTTTTATATAGTTTGTAATTTATTTATCCTCAGTTTTTTTTGCTATTAAAAATGTAGTTAATATAATCTCCTCCAAAAAGAAACCATCCATCCCAAAGTCATTAGTATTAATAGACATATAGTTTTATTTTTACCAATTCAGATATTCTATATTTTATATTAGTTTGCTAGATTATTTGAATTTATCTAGAAAAGTCTTAAACAGCCATGGAAGCTACTTAGAAATGTGAGAAGGGAGTTTTAACTGAAATGAGTTTTCATATTGTGAGTTAATTTCATACCATCTCAAAATAAGCCAGCACCTTTCTGTGCAATTGCATAGCAGAGTGCAGTAGAATTAAACTAAACAATTTAGGCTTCAGTTAACCATTATGTATTTATTTATCTTTTTAAACACATCAGACAGGAATACTCAGTAACAATATTACTAGCTCCTTCAAAGTGCTGTAAAACACTGGAGAGCAGTCAACATTTGTTTCTATTACCCATTTTAGCACTTAGCATATTTCATCATAAAACAAAACAAAGGCACTGATCTCTCTAAATAAAAAGGCAATTGATACTTTGTTTTTGGCTTGTCTTAAGTGCAGCTTGCTCTTTTGATGCATCTTTTTTTATGGGAGCATCTTTTTGTCCTTTTCGAGTATCAGCTGCCTACTAATCAAAACTTAGAGTCATTGCAGAATAGTTTGCTCATTTCTTATCTGACCAGAATTTATAAGAGATGTCATCATTTTTCTTACTGAATACTTTCTGAATCACTTGGATTGTGTGTTTTCATTGCATGGCACCTCGGTATTTAAACCTATACACAGAAACCACCACTGAATCATGATGATTTAAAAAACAAAAACAAAAGGTAGAACTTGCCTAAATAAATTGAATTGCATTATGTATTTTATAAGTAAGCATACAATTTTCATTAGTAAAACTTGAAGAAAATCTGAGAGATGATAAAGCTGGATTATTGATTAGTTATTCCTGAAATCACTTTGTAATGTTGCTCTTTATATTGGTAAGGTAAAAATCTGAATTAAAAGTATGGTGATAGAACCTTATTCCGTGAGTATATCTCTCTATGTATATTTTAAGGATAAGGATTCCTCTAACATATATATCCGGCCCCAAAAAACATATAAAAAGTTCTTACATTGAAATGACATTTTTGAAATTATTAATCCTTATTTAGAAATGGATGAGAAGTGGATGACTATATCTTAAAGAACAGAGGGAGAATTATTTCTTTTCGAGTGGTGTTCGGTATAATCAGTGCCATAGAAGAATAGTGTTATTTTTATTATAAGAATCATTTTAACACAAAGATTTGTTTTATGACTTTAAAATAATTGTCTCTCTTTTAGCGGCCTGGTGCCCCTTCATAATGCCTGTTCATATGGCCACTATGAGGTGGCTGAGCTTTTAGTAAGGCACGGGGCTTCTGTCAATGTGGCGGACTTGTGGAAATTTACCCCTCTACATGAAGCAGCAGCTAAAGGAAAATATGAAATCTGCAAGCTCCTTTTAAAAGTATGTAGTTTAAAAAATTATAAAAATCAAGTAATTGTATTTAGATTCTGGTTATTACTTGAAATAAATCAGAGTCTTTTATCCTATTAAGAATAATAAGTGCTACAGAAACTGCTTCCACTTTCTATTTTACAGAAGACTGTGTAAGTGTGACGTCAAGATACATAGCTTCGAGTAGGGCCTGAAGTGAAGTTCTGAACTGATTTGATGGAATTCTCTTCATCAAAATTCATCAACATAGGTTTTGGAAAGAGTTGAAGTAGTTTGCATTGTTATACTTACAGTATTAATATCAGAAAAAAAACGTGCAGGGAGAAACAAGTTTTTCTATCAAGTTTATTTTTTTTTCGTACCAGCTATTTTATTATTGTTAGCTAACTCATTCTTCATTATTAAACATTGTATATTATAAGAACTTATTTTAATATTTTAAATATAAGGTAATCTCTAAGCAAAATTGTTCATATAGATTTTGGGGATATATGTGAAATAAAAACTAGTAATTATATGAAACCAATAATAACTTTATGGTCCTTTTTAAGTTAAAGTATATAAAAAATGACCAGATACACACACACATGGTTTTCTCTTTTTTTTAAAGTATGGAAAAAAATGTTCTCATTAGATGTAAATGAAATTATTCTCCCATCATTTTATGATATCAAATCTATTCTTATAAGTTGAGAAAAACACTCTATTTGATACTCATTTATATTACTACTGGTCATTGTGAATCCATTGTCTAGCTTGGCTTATTCCTAATTTCCACAGTGGGCCAACAGCAGTCTGTTTCAGGCTCATAATAAAAATTCTTTACTTTTATTTACTTTATTTCACATATATTAGGTGATTAAACTTTTAAAATCAATGTAATTTTTAATACATTTGTATGTAATTTTATGATAAGTGTTAAGACTTATTATGAAAATATAAAAAATATTACCAAACTTTTTTCTTACTGATGGGATTTAGAATTAAATACTTTTTTCACCTGTGTGTCTTCCTCTTCTCTCTTCGTTTTCGTAATACCTGTGAGTATCTTTGTGTAATTAAAGTCTGGTTACAATTAACATCCAGGCCATTCTTAAATGGAAAAGTTTTCCAAAGACAACTGAGAGTCTGAGAAATAGTATATTATGTGACAAGCAAAAGATGCTTAACACCCTCCCTACTTAAACACCACTGATCCTGAGGGTTTGATGGAGTAGTAATTAGCAAGCTGATCCAGTATGTTGCCAAGTAGGGAATTAAGAAATTGCCTTTTTTTCAAAATGCATACAGAATAGATTCCTCTCCTTAGATGAAAGAAGATAGAGTAAATTAAATAAATAAGTAAATACATATGTACATACCTCCATCCCTACCTACAGAAAGATACTACAGAAAACACAAGCCCCATTTGGTTTTTCTTCTTTGTAGCATGGAGCAGATCCAACTAAAAAGAACAGAGATGGAAACACACCTCTCGATTTGGTAAAAGAAGGAGACACAGATATTCAGGACTTACTGAGAGGAGATGCTGCCTTGTTGGATGCCGCCAAAAAGGGCTGCCTGGCCAGAGTGCAGAAGCTCTGTACCCCAGAGAATATCAACTGCAGAGATACCCAGGGCAGAAATTCAACCCCTCTGCACCTGGCAGGTAAGGGTCAACAGTGCTACCAAGTCTCCTTTTTTTTTTTCTTGGATACCTAATACAGTTTACCAAAAGATGAAAGCGATGTTAAGCATAAAGGAGACTGCTTAATAAAAAACGCCTTTGATTGACATACTTTTGTATAATTTCTTATCATAAGGGCTCTCAATTATGTGATAATAGTATTAGCTTTTGAAACAAAAAGTATTAAAACCATAACATTTTCTGGTCCTTATTATTTATATACATATATGTATTCTTTTAAACTGATATGTTTGCCTTTTTTTTTTTTTTTTTTTTACTCTAATAGCAGGCTACAATAATCTGGAAGTAGCTGAATATCTTCTGGAGCATGGAGCAGACGTTAATGCCCAGGACAAGGGTGGTTTAATCCCTCTTCATAATGCAGCATCTTATGGGGTGAGCATGCTAAAGTTCTAAAAGACTTCTCTGACATTTACTACTTCATTAAATGTGTACTATGCATTAAGTAAGTACATATCTAACCAATAGCATAATTTAGCACAATTTTAGTCTTCTATTCAGAGCTTTTTCTTGCCTTCACAGTTAAGGTTAACTATCTTTTGGCCAATGGCCATGCTTTTTACAGTTTTTTGGTCTCTCCACATTATCTAGATAGCACAAGTAATAGGTGTGTAATGGGTGCTCAGTTAATATTTACTGATACACTTAATATTTCTTAACTCTCAAGTAGATTTTAGAAACTATAAAAGCCAGGATGCTCCTATATATACATGGAAATTATAATGGCTTATTTTATCATCAGCACCTTAAAAATGTTTAAGTCGCTGGGCACAGTGGTACACAGCTGTAGTCCCAACTGAGGCTAAGGTAGGAAGATCTCTTGAGCTCAGGAGTTCAAGGCCAGGCTGGGCAGCATAGCAAGATCACATCTCAAAAAAAAAAAAAAAGTTCAAGTAAGCAGTTGAGGAACTGGTATATATGATTTCATAGAGTCCAAATTACTAGCTAAAATCTCACACTGAAAGTCCAGAGTCATCCTTTCAAGCACCATAACTGTAATCATCAGTCATAAGAGGAAGAGGAATGTGTTGCAGCACCTTGCAGCTTGATGGAACTGACTGACAGGAAGTAGCTAAGGCCCACTCAAGCGTGACAAATCACTGCAGTAGAAATAAGACGGATGCTCTCGTGGTTGTGTCTTCAGCCACTTAATCCCTACTTGACTGTAAAAGCCCACAGATGCCAGATTGCACCTACCAGGTGTTCTCACAGTTGGAACTACTATTAATGAGGATGGTTTCTAGATTCGCAAAAGGCTGACAACTATGAATAGAAATTGAACTAAATACCTTGATCTCCATATTCCCTCTCCCTGCTGTCTCCTCTCCTGCCTTTCTTGATGAGACTGTCTCATCTTCTCGGACCCATTCTGCAAAGACCAGTGTTTCAGGGAGTTGACAAACCTGAGTGAGAATACTTTGAAGAAAGCAAACAATTCCAGTTTTGAGTTGGACAGTTAAGAAAATTATACATTAATTGAAAGTATATTTAATAAACATTATTAGTACCAAAATCTTCTTAAAACTATAGTATTTAAAATTATCTTTCCAAAGATGATTAACCTTTTACTAAAATTGTTAGAAATTTTTAATCTTGCTTCACATAGGATTCTCAATTTCACTGAACAACGAATATTTCTATCAAAGACCTGGCATGCTTAATATTTCCAGCTAACAGACAACGTATACATTTATGTATAATCCCTTTACCCTTAAGTGTGTATCAGTTGGAGGCTAATTTTTGGCACTTCTTGGCATGATCCTTCTCTCCGTATTGTATTCCACTAATCCCTTTGCCAAGCTTCAGTTAAGAGTTTATAAAGCTGATGGGATCAGTAGAACTTAGAGTCTTTTATCCTCTCTGTAAACTTACTAATTTATAAGGATAGGTGGTGGCAATTATAGTAATGACCTGATCCAGTAAAGCTTATGCTGTGCTGTCAACTGTGTAGACTACAGTAGATCCCACACATTGGATGTAGGGGAGCTCTATCATGTCAGTCTTCACAGCTGTCGCAGAGGATAAAGAAAGTAAAATTTAGTTCATAAAGTAAGTATTTTACCTTTTGATCCCCATTCTTCTGATGGGAAAAATGTTGAGATGTTACTTATTCCACATGTGTGTCATTTAGTGACCAGTGTGAGGGGAACAAAATGTGCTGTGGTTCTCTTCTGTGGCTGAAGAGTACCGAAGTATGCAGGTCAGCCTCGTCTTACGTCATGTTCACTCGGAGCTGTCTTGCTATCAGCTGAGGAGAGGTGTAACACGGTCAGTCTCCCGACCAGAAGCCCACTGTTTCATTCCTCACAAACTTACTTCACCATTATCCATAATTCCTGCTCTTCTTTTCTAACACCAAGTGAGAAAGAATAATGAACACTTTTTTTCACTTGTTTCTTTTTATGTTATCCTGTTTGCCACATCCCTACTGCTTAGCTTTTTGTAAATGAAGGTAACTTACTGAGGGGAAAATGAACAAATAATTCTTTAGGCTAAATAGAGGGTATTTGATAGAGGCTTTGGTTAACTTGGTTCAATACATCCTTACATCGAAGAATGCAGATGAGAACTAGATAATGTGTTTATTGCAGGTATTTTCACCTCATTGGGTGAAAATTCTAAAAAATTCTTCATGTATTAAATTTGTAAATTCAAAAATCTAGTATTTGTGAGCTAGTGACTGTGTACTCAGCGTTATTCACTAAAGCCTTTACTTTGGTGCTTTTTTGGCCTTTTTTTGTTTTTATTTCCGTGTTTTTCACATGTGCAACCCACTCCCCTCAGTAATCTCTCATGATACACAGCGATTCTCATTTGGCATCCTCCCCATCGAGAACTTCTGCTCTACAAAATGCTTTTATTTAATGCCATTTGTAAACTTGTAATCAATAACCAATCAGTAACTATATCGAATTAGTATTTCTCTTAATCTCAATTAATAGACTTAAAATGAGGACTGATGTTAATATTTAATACGATATAAAAATTTAAAAAATTGTTTTATCTTCCTTTAGCTAAAAGGTAGATATAACTGTGTTTTCATTATCTGTAGATACATAAACTTATATATCTTTCTAAAGTTCCCTTTTATTCATTCTAGATATATTCCTTGGCTGGATATTTTAATGAAATTATAGGGCTCCAGTCTATATTTTTCTATATTGTATTCATCCCATGAATCTGATGATGCTTGAACTGGCCTGGCCACATATATTCATTCTGGGGAGTAGATTTCTCTGTGGCACTTTATCTGGAATAGAGGCTTCTATGCTAAACGTAAAGCAATTTGTAGAGCAGTTGGAGGTAGTGTTACCCAATGATCTTGACTTAAATGATTTCTCCCTAATATCATACTCTCTCCTGTTTTCAGCTTGCCGGGAAAATGGCTTTTGTGTTTTAGTCTAGCAAGACCCTGCAGGCATCTGTGGTGTAATGGAAAAACCTAAACTTGAGATCTGAACATCTGGGATCTAGTCTTTACTCTTCTGTTCAATAACCCAGGAGTCTTCAGAAAGTGCCTCACTCTTTCTAATCTTCAGTTTTCTCACTGGTATAACTTGAGTGCTAAGATCTTCTTTTCAGGGTATTGTAATGATTACATGAGACTGTGCATGTGGAAAGTACATTGTCTATTCGAAGGTCCTGTAACAAATGCAAAGTAATCTGTTATTATAAAATAACTCACTTCCTACAGTTCATGTACAGAGCCAATCAGAGGAAGGGCTACATGTCACTCCATCTCATAGCCTTAGAAATACTCTTTGTATTTGATCAGTTCAGTATCAGTATTAATAGACACAGATTAATTGACTAGCCTGAGGATAAAATAATGAGATATCTGTGAAATTACATAAAGTTATTTACTTATACAGTTATTTATTGGTAATTATCCCTTGATACATATTTACCAGTATTCCTCTAAAGAGCTCAATCTGCTCTTTGTGTCTTTGGTCCTTTTTTATTAAAAAAAAAAAAAAAATAGGTCTTGCCATCTCAGTTTTTCCAAATGGAAAAACAAACACATAGTTTAATAAGCTTAAATAAAAGTTACAAGTTTCATGAGAGCTAATATCAATAGTTATGTGCCCTTATTCTGTTTAGTGTTCTTTATATTATAATGCCTTCTATTATTTTTGAATACATATTTACACAAGACAGTTAATTTTTCTGCCTTCAGTAAATGTAAAACATTGATATCTATTACCACAAAACATGTAATTTTCTATTATAAGAGTAAATCAATTGGCTGGTTAGTTTTCTCTCTCAACTTTTGTATTTTCTCTAGAATGGATAAATACTTGGGGGATTTCATGGCATCATTGTAAGAAAGCTTTTGAACAATTAAATGTCTCTAACTGGAGCCCAGGCAGGTTTCTCCCCGCTATTCCCACCTTTTTAAAATTAAATTAAAGCCTTCTCAGTCTTTTTGTGTTGTATTTGTCATATAAAATATTTTGTGTTCCAGCTGTATCATGAAACTATATTAAATTGGCTCTTTCTCCTGGAAACATTCCAACAGACTTCAGTTCTTTTTCTAGACCTTCTAGTTCAATACTTTGTTCTTACGTACTGTATTAAATAGAACTGAACTATGGCTGGTTTACTGTACTGTCAGCCTTAAATTTCAGTTACTATTTTTGCCTCAGTGGTATAGCTATTTGAAAGAATTAAACAGCTTAAGAATTGTGTTTTTAGTCTACTTGGGTAATAATATACTCTTCCCTGTTCATTGCCCTTTCAGACATTTGTCAGCAAATTTAACAAGCATGTAATTGGTTTCTCCAAGCATAAACTATAAATTCAATATAAAAAAAGTTTAATAATATATGTCAGATATACAATTCATTTTATACACACATACACAAACACATAATTTTCCTTGGACTCTCTAATTTTGGAAGCCTATGTAAATTAGTCTACCAAATTATATTATTCTGCAAATAAAAATGGGAGTAGAATAAAGTTAATCATCAGAAACACAGTTTAAATAGCTTATAACTTCACTGGAAAGAAGCTTGAAGTTATTTCATGCTTTTGGATTAACTTAACAAAAATTGCTCTCTTTTCCCAATATATATCCTTTGACTAATCCTGTGAAATAATTAATAATCCCATGATTTAAGGGAAATAAATTACTAGGTTTAAGTGATTTTGATAGTACCACAGATGGTACCTCTGTTTTCATCTTTTGTGTTAGAAAGTCTAAAAATAATTCAACTATAGAATTAATTTTATAATGATCCCAAAAGGATCACAAAACATAACCTGTTCTCAGAAGCCCTAGTCTGATTGTCTGATTGATTGATTGATTGTATTGCTGGGTTTTTGTTTATTGCTTTTTTGGGGGCGTGGGGGGCTTTGTATTGTCAGAGCAAATGTGGAAACTTTTCTCAGGAGTTGACTGATATATACTTTTTAAATTTTCTTCACTTTGTTTTTCACAATTACTCTTCCCAAAATTAGTAAATACAGGTAGGTATTTGTGTTGTATAAAACTTTAATACTACCTCAGAAAAAGTGCCTGTTCTTTTTGAAATGAGTGTCTTCAAGAATGCAGAGAGGGTAATATGTTAAGGAAGTTATGAAGTAATATGCCTTAAATCACATCTTGGGACCTTTCTTTCTTTACCTTCCCTATCTCTTCCCATTCTCAGAAACGTCCACTTCAAAAAACTCAATATATTGTAGTCGGCAGCAGCATGAATTAGAAATGTGTTCCCAACAGATAATGAGCTTTAATTATCAAAAGTGATCAAGTTATACCAGGAAATATATCCATAAGGAACACAAATGTGCCAGTCACACAAAATTATAGAATATGAAGTTGAAATAGATTTCAAAAATACTTCAGTGGTAACCAGCCTAGCATCTCTAAATGTGTTTATAAAAATATACAGGTTATTTTTAATATTCTTAAAAGCCTAATTGTTGTATCAGCATTACCTATACATAATCGATTATCTTAGCTTATTTTATGGGACTTTGGGAAAGAAACCGAAACCTTTTGCCATATAGAGCTCTTATTATTTGAGAAAACCTTTCTCTTTGAAACTTCTCCTACATTGGGTTTTATAGTCCTAAAATTTTATAGTGCTTATTTTTCTTTTTGTGCCCTCTGAAGACTCTTCCATTCTCCTTTTCCAAAATACTGTTGTTTTCAATGCATTATTCCCCTTGTAATTATCTTTTCGTATTCCTTTTCTTAGTGAGCTCATTATCAAGTAGCTACATCTATTAGTCCAGTATTCCATTCCTTAAACATAAAGAATCTTTGAGGCGAGTGTTTTGATAAATAGATCAGATTGTGATAGGTTAGAAGAAAAATGGGAAGGTAAGAAGAGAAACAGTGTGTATAGAATGCTCATTTGAAAAGTTTGGCAGATAAATTAGACCATTGATATAGAAGACTTGGGGTCAGGTACTAGTTTCACTTTACATATTTGTGTTTAAAATAAAACTAAATGTGTTAGAAGGTTCAATTTAAAAAAAAACTTATAAATAATTACAGGGGAAAAGAATAATTGTGAAATAATTAGAGGAGGCAAGAAAAGATGGAGTCCACAGTACAGGTGGATGGATGAAATATTCTTTTTTTTGTTTAGAAGAAACTTCTATTAAGGATAAGAATACAGATATAGAGAGAGTGAATCATCAAGTAAAAACAAGTGTACATGATAGTACATCTAGTATACTAGATGATCTCATTCTTAATTCTCTGTAACCTTTTGTTTTTCTCCAGCATGTTGACATAGCAGCATTGCTGATAAAGTACAACACATGTGTAAATGCAACAGATAAGTGGGCTTTTACTCCTCTTCATGAAGCAGCCCAAAAAGGAAGGACACAGTTATGTGCCCTCCTCCTAGCGCATGGTGCAGATCCAACTATGAAGAACCAGGAAGGTCAGACACCTCTAGATCTGGCAACAGTAAGTCCTCATTTCAAACATTCAGTGTGCACTATACTTTCAGAGATGACATTGAATTCTAGGGCTCAGCAGGTTTACCTTTAGCAGTGCTTATTTTGCTTGGAATGAGAACAAAAGATTTCCTTCTGGACATTTTTGAGATTTTATGCTTTTTATATGAAAATATAATTTAAAACAGTTTTAAGGCATACTAAACGGTAAGTTAACTTTATTTTTCTTGCCCTACTTAGCCTGGTGGGAAAACATGAATCATGGGAAAACACATTTCTAAAGTGTATCCTCAAAGAATTACATTTAGAAAAATATCTTGCTCCTTTTATGTTATCGTAGAGCAACTAATGTTCATGATAATTTACCTGTCTGTGAGATAGTCAAAGAAAAATTAACTCTGGGTGGTATATTATTCTAACGAAGATGGAAAAATAAATTAATATACTGTAGAAATAGTTTCCACACCAAGAGTTAAAATTTTGTGGTTAAATATTATTTATAATTTTTTAAGCCAGAAATATTTTTCCTAGTTACATTCTGTTTTATTTATTTATTGCTGAATAACAAACTGTTTCAAAACACTCAGTGGCTTAATGTAATAATGATTTGTTATTTCTTATGATTCTGAAACATTGGCTAGGGAGTTCTTATGCTGATGTCACCCGGGGTCACTTGTACAGCTGCATATAGCTGGTGGCAAGAGCAGAAATGTAAAGATGGCTTCACTCATATGCCTTGGCAGAGATGGCTAGAGGGTTGGGGCCTCTCCATCTATCCCCACATGGTGTCTCATCATTAGATACTCTTGCTAGAATTTCTTTACAGAATGATTGCATCTCAAGAGAGAAAAAGCAAAAGCTGCCATTCCTCTCTAAGGCTAAGCCTGGAACTGACATGCTGTTGCTTTCTACAACACATTCTATTGTGCAGAGCAAGTCATGAGGTCAGCCCAGATTCAAGGGATTAGGGAAATAGACCCTACCTTCTTTGAAAGGAGAAGCAAAAATTTTGTGGCTATCTTTAATCTACCACAGTTCTCCCTGTGGATACAAATTACTTACATTTTCCACACACTCAAACTGTATTCATGCTCCTTCCCCGCAAGAGAAGGCAGATAGCCATCACTGGTCTGTAGCGATTCTGAAATCCAGCCAGGCACATGTGATCAGGGCCATCTACTCTGGAGTCAGGGACTGGTCCTTGATTAGGGCCTCATTCTGTTCTCAGAGAGTAGTTTTCCATAGCTCTTGGCTATACCCTCTGAATCATCCTTGTCTTTCCAGAAGAAATGGCCCATATTTACAGCTAAATGGCTTTCTTAACCTGTTCCTTGCTCCCAGAAATTTGGGGTCCCTGAGCCTTTTTTCATTTTGATCTATCTGTCCCTTTTAGTCCAAACTGGTACAACCCCTTTATAAACTTTTGGGTTTCCCATCAAGTTATGTGCCACTCCATCAGACAAAAGCCCCACCCACTCATCTCTTCAAGATTGGTCCCTTTCTAATTTGGATTACAAATCAAGGTGCTTGTGGGACAGTGCCCGTAAAATTCTCAGAAGCACTTTCGTCTAGCTGAGTGTTCCCAGGGTACCACCTTAAAGGTCTTTTTAAGACTTTTAGGTAATATTTCCGTACTTATGAGTTGATTTTTACTCTGAGTCCTTGTTTTATTCTCATCACCCCAAATTTGACGTTTGGCCTAAGGCACTTTCTTACTTAAAGAAACTTTTGCTGGTGGAGAGGCTGGGAATGATGAATAATTTTATTTTCTAACCTGCCAAATCCTGATGAATGTATTCCCTTAAAGAGAATGTATTTCCTTTCTTAGTTCATTTCTCTCTTCCTGTACTTTATCAGGCAGATAAAACAAGCCAGTCCAGTTGGCAGAGTCAGCGTTCTTCCTGGAAATCTCCTTAGCCAGATCCCCAAGTTTATTAGGTTCAAATTCTGCCTTCCATAACTCCTCATGTGGGAGTGTCGCCAAATGCTCTACGACACAGCATCAGTGCCCCTTTCTCCAGCCTTCAGTAGCGCTTGCCTAACTACCTTCCACTAACAGTCACCAGGCCTTTCATCCTGCAGGGCTCTCTGCACGCAGGATCTCATCACTAAGTAGTGTAGCTCCAGCTCAAACTTCCGTGCAACGTGGCGATACTTTCTAAGAGAGTAAAAGTAGATACTGCCAGTCATCTTAAGGCCTGGTTCAAAAGCCCCAGAATATCACTTATGCATTCTGTTGGTCAAAGCAACTAACAGGGCAAAAACTAGCTTCAACAGAAGGAAAATGGAGGTGGCTTGCAGGCGGGAGGAAGGAGTTGATGGCTGGCTGTCTTTGGAGACTATCTCCTGCACACTCCAATTGCAATTACAACTAATACTTACAAACTGTAAAATTCATGAATAAATGAGCCAAATTAAAGTGTCACCCCTTTAAAATTTCACCAGCTGCTAATTGTACATTAAATTATTGTGTGCACTGAATAACCAAAGATTACTGTAGTTGTTTAAGCATAAACAAAATATAGTAAATATGGAAATTCCTTCTAAAGAAGAATAAGAATCAACACTCTGAAAGTGCTTTTCTTCAAATGAAAGAAGTATTTTTAAAGATTACATAGTTTCTCTTGCATCTACTGAAACTACTGAGACTCTTTTAGCGCTGTGGATAGAAGAAAAGAGGAAGGAATAATCAAAAATCAATAGGGAATAACAAGGCATTCATTAAGGAAAATATTTGCAAAGAATTTGATCCTTAGTTTAAAAAACTTATCTTTTTAAAATATAGTATTTTTATGTTGTTTTTTTTTTTTTTAAACTATTTTTTTAGGCAGACGATATCAGAGCTTTGCTGATAGATGCCATGCCCCCAGAGGCCTTACCTACCTGTTTTAAACCTCAGGCCACTGTAGTGAGCGCCTCTCTGATCTCACCAGCATCCACCCCCTCCTGCCTCTCTGCCGCTAGCAGCATAGATAACCTCACTGGCCCTTTAGCAGAACTGGCAGTGGGAGGAACCTCCAACGCAGGGGATGGCGCAGCCGGTGCAGAAAGGAAGGAAGGAGAAGGTGAGTGTGCCGCGTCGGTGCTTATTAATTATGCTTTTTTTTAATGGAACAGATTTCCTTTTTTCTATTGGTCATTATTAAATACCCCCTTGACTTAGTAAAGACATCCTGTCTGTAAATTTTCATACACATGTCTTATAAGAAATACTTCTTCATAGGAGACTGCCAGATTTCTTGGCATCTACATTGTTCTTATTTATATATATTCTAGGATGTCTATTTCCAGCGGTAGTATCTTATTGAACTACCGAGTGAGTCTTATTATTGAAATTATATCAGCAAACAACTGAAAGGTCATTTAAGAAATGAAAACTAAAACAATAGCTGATATATTTGGGTTTTTTGACTCATTAAAAGCATTAGATTATCTTGTATAAAATAGTATTTTATATTAGAATTATAGATACTATATTATAGTCTATACTTATTATAATCTATAACTCTATATGCTAACTACAATATTATAATTAATATAAATATTACAGATTTGATAAAGATAAAACACTCTACTTCTCAACCAAACTCAGAGATAGCTTGACGCGTCCGAATTAAGTTTATGTATTCTGCATTATTTTATGCCATGTAGAATCACCTGTATAGCCAAGGGTGTCAGAGAGCCATGGCTTTAAATAGATACTAAAACTTCCTTTAGATTCATAAAATTCTTAGAAACTTTAATATGTTCTGTTTTAGTTACGGGTCTTGACATGAACATCAGCCAATTCCTAAAAAGCCTTGGCCTTGAACACCTTCGGGATATCTTTGAAACAGAACAGGTAAACTTTCGTGTATATATTTGAGTCTTTTTAATTAAATATTAAGAGTTATTAATTGCCACCCACTCTTTCTTTTTTGCTTAACAGCTATTTTAAAACCCACAATGTATTTCTGTAGAAGCCGGGGGAACCTAGGATGTTATACTCCCCCCAAAATTGTCTAACTGATGGGAGTCTTTATTATTTTTAGAAGCAATCTGGCTCTATACATTTTATTACATGTCAAAACTTAGACCATGAAACCACCTCAAAAGAAATGTTTTCAAAATTGTCTTTGGTTGTTTTGTTTCTAGAAAGTATTGTCATTTATTCATCTCATTTCACTACTGATGTGACTAGACTCTTGAAGTGATTGCCTATTAATTTGGAAAGCAAAGTAATACTTAGACAATTACACCTTTTTTAACACACTGACTGCCGCACTAGAAAAAAGTTTTCCCTAAAGCCATGGTGTTTTATTAAAACAAAACAATCCTTTCTAATTTGTCATTTTTTATTGTTTTCTGTGCATGAGTTATATGCAATGCATGTTTTTAGAATTAAATTGTCAATATTAATTGTAACAATAAGAACATCAACAAGTAAGATTTTCATGAACCAACTGCAGGGTTTTACTTCACGTGGCAGTTAATAAGTTAAAATTTCCCCTTTCTAAAGTTTCTGTTGTCCAGTTGGAGTCTGAAATAATATTGAACCAAAAATTGGCCATACACTCCAATAAACTCATTCTGTTTTCAGACACATGTTAAATGTCTTTGAAGGTCTGAATATAAAGTCATCATTAGGTCATTTATAAATTAGGATCCTTCTGTTTACTGTGCTGTTTTTATATAGGATGATGTTTTTAACTTAATATTGTATAGTTTTATTACCATAATGTTAAATATCAAATGACAAGTTCCTGAGTTTAAATTGAGTATTATTGACATACAGGGAATCTTAGAATGGGAGAAGTGTTTAGAGATGATTAAGTCATTCTCCCAGGTTTAGGAGATCATCTTTTTAACAATTCATTTCAGTCCTCCAGCCAGGGAAGATAGATAACTTGTTATAGTTTGGAGCAGGTGTAGTAGAATGCTTGTAATGTAAAGTATACCAAATGTATAGATAATCCATTTGTTTTAGGTTTATGCTTACCCAGTTTTGCCTAGAAATCTAATCTCAAGTCCACTAATGTATTAAATTTCATAGGGTGGCCATAACAGATTACCGCAAACTTGGTGGCATAACAGAAATTCATTCCCTCACTGTTCTGGAGGTCAGAAGTCTGAAATGAACATGTCGGCAGGGCTATGCTCCCTGTAGAGGCTCTCCAGGGGAGGGTCCATTCTGTGCCTCTTCTAGGTGCTGGTGGTCAGCAGCTTCCTTGGCTCATGGCCACACTCACTATTCCAGTCTCTGCTTCTGCTACACATTGCTTTCTCTTCTGTGTCTGCCTTCTCCTCTGTATGTCTCTTATAAGGACACTTGTGTTGAGATGAGATCTCCTCATCTCAAGATCCTTAATTACATCTGCAAACACCCGTTTTCCAAACACGGTAGCATTCACAGGCAGTGGGGATTAGAACATGGACACACCTTCTTGGGGGGGCCACCACTGAGCCCACTACAACATAATAGAGCCCTTCACATCTTTTCAAGGAATGGTCAACTTAACAGTGATATTTCAACCACCCACCTCTACGGATCTTCCCCTATTTTAGAATAAGTCTGCCTATTTATTTCAATATTCTTCATATGACATAGTTTCCAAATTCTTCACCAGCCCTTTGCCCCATTCTGGTTTCTTTCTAGGCTTATAGTCAATAGGGAGTTAATTAAAAACCCCGGGTCTTTTTTCTTTTTCATATCAGTTATACTGTTAAGATTTTCTTCTGCTTTTTCCTATTTTTTTTTTTTTGCTAAATAGACTTTTTATGTTGTTTATTGTAGTCCATCTTCAATGTTCTTAACAACCAAAACAGTTAAATTGAAATAGTGTTGGACTAAAAGAAGAACTTGATTCTAGTTATTTTCACCCTCTTGCTAGCTGTATAGAGTTGGGTTAAAAAGCATTTGATCTATCACTTCCCTTACCTATAAAATACCTGCTAAAGTCCAGATAGTTAAAATTTCCATTCATATTATGCTTCTGTGTCAGTTTATAAAATACATTTTAGTGAAGCAGCAGATGTGCCTTCTGCGTGGTGGTGGGGACTCTATAATAGACTGCTATAATCATGTCCTTGTCCTACCATTCATTCGTTCATCCTTCTGGTTTGGAGATTTCTCATGAGAACATCTTAAGCAATAAGAACCCTTTTCCCTTATTCCCTCCCTGAAGGTATGAACACTGTCTTGAAAGCATTATATTCTGTTATAACCATATTACAGCCATATCTCTTCTTCCTAAATCATATCCACAATAATTGTGAAATTTTAAACATATCTTCACTTAATAAACCAAAGACCCTAATTCAAATAAATAATTCCAATTGACTATTGAAAGTTTTCCAAAGAATATAATTTCTCTTTCAGTTTGCATTATGTTTTTTTTCTTTTTTACTTTATATTGTCTATTTTCTGTCAGTAACTGACTTCCTGTGGCATTGTTGTCTCATTTTATTGATTTTAATAGTTTAATATTTTGGTATCCCAGTCGGTCCTTCTGACAGCTTATCCTCGTTTCATCAGTTTCATTGTTCTTTTTTTTTTCACTGCAGTTTTGTTCTGAGTAAATGGTTCCATTGATTTTCTTTTGACCAGAATAATTTCTATGGCCTTTTCTTGACCAATATGTTAACTATTGTATTTAATGTGTATAATCTAGCACAGTTCCTTTCCTCTAGACAAATGATATTACTTTTTTCGTATGTTGAACTGTGCTTGACTGTCCTCTGGCAGCAAGCAACAAATTTATTTTAATTGCAAATATTTATCTAGCCTTCAGTTATAAAGTAATAAATTTGGTAACCCTTTCCATAACTTAGCCTCAGAATTTTCTCCCATTAACATTCTATATCAGGCCAGTAATATGTGGTGATGGTCAACATATTTGCGTAGTGGGGGAAGAGTGGAGGTGCATGCATTGTACCTACTTAATTCATGTCTGTTTACCTTAAGCCAGGGGGCCATTCTGTTTCCTAAGATGCTTTGACATAATTAAATGTCTCTTGCCTCTGAGTACATGCATACTTCTCTCCCAGTGGGGTGTGGAATGTAGTTATTTTATTTCCAGTTCCAGAGAGACCTCCTTCAGAGCATCATAGCCTCAACTTTCCTCAGTTATTTTCTCTGAAATCTCTCAACGAAATTGTCTTGTTTCCCATAAATAGTTGGCCAAGTTCTGTATTAAATAATATATACCTATATCCTTTATCATTAATTAAATATAGTACCAGCATGACTTTGGTCTTCCTTTATAACATAGCTTCCTACCTAGAATACTTGTTCCATGGGAAAGATAGATTTGATTTACATTGCAATTCCTGGAACATAAATGCTATGACTTGGAAGACTACTTGTGAATGTATTTATGGTCAACCTATATATTTTTGTGGAAAGTGACCATATAAATTTTGATTTCAAAATTCCTGAAGGCATGGCCTCAAGTAAATTGACTGTGAACACGATTGTAAAGTTAGTTCTTATGACCACTATTCTAGCCCGCAACCTTTTAACGCCAAGTAAAAGAAAGACTTTTTCCATTAAAACTCTAATTTTCTCTCCCAACCCCAGGTAAAATGAACAGATCTTAGAAGCTAGAGGCAGCCCTCCTTGAAGTGACATTTGCTTTATATGCAAGATGATTTTAACTGATACTGGATAATTTTTACTCTTAAGATTATAGTTTTATTTTAATACATGCTAGATATAAATAACTAACCCAACAAACTTATGATTTCCTGGATGTAACTAAGTCAAGATTTTAAAAAAAGAGTATGTTAATTTAAAGGTGATTTTCAGGAAAATATTTCTAGCAGCTTACAGGGTTATAAAAGCCCTGAATCTTGGAACATGTCTATAATCCAACTAACCTGCTTTCCTTCTAGATATTTCTATTTCTTTTATTGACAGAATTGTGTCAATAAAATTGACAGAATTGTGTCATACTCACCCAGTTTCAGAATTTTGGAATACTCTTTAATTATTTTCATTCTTTTTTTTTTTCTTTTAAACCATTTCTATTTGCCAGGCCCTGTCTGTTCTCCCTTTATTTCTCCCAGATTCATCCCTCCCAGGCCACTCCACCTTCATCTTCTTCCCACTTCCCTTCCGTATCTGCCCTTTATAATGCCACCAGTTTCATCCTCCTAAAACACAACTTTATGTTACTCTGCTGAAATGACTTCCCGGGTACTCCTGGGTACTTTCTAAGCAGGGCGTGAGTATAAGGAGGTGGGAATCGCTGAGTCTGTCTGCCAGCGTGGCAGCTGCCTCCCACAGGACAAGCAGTCCAAGGGAGTGAGTGCCCAAGATGAAAGCCGCAGTCTTTTTATTACCTAATGTGAAAAGTAACATCCCACCACTTCTGTTGTATTATATTTGTTAGAAGTGAGTCAGTCTGTCCCTCACTCAGGGGGAAGGGATTACCGTGAGGACACAATCCCAGGAGGTGTGGGGGTCACTGAGCCATCTTATGGCTGCTGTCCACAGGAGCTGTGAGACCCCCTCTCACCCTTGCTTTCTGTGTGACTTGATATCAGTCTGTCAGGGCTTTTAGTTGCATTAGTTTGAGTGTTGTACAGTCATTTTATGATTGGAGCCGTATGATGAACAAGTATGTTAAATATTGTCCATTACTTCTTTAGGACACTGTAGAGAATGCTGTGCTTCGCTGGCCTGGTTTCTACTTGCTCCAAATATGTACTATTTGTATCCATTCAGAAAAGTTTGAGGATGCTTTGAGTTGAAGTTACCGCATAGATATGAGATCCTGTTTTTATGTGAACCTTATTTAAACTGAAGTTTAGAATATTTAGAAGAAAAAATGGGTTATCAGTAATATGGTTTCCAAATGATATTAAAATCACATCTAGCTAAAAATGTAAACGCTCCTATTATTTTGTGAACTATTATGTCTCATAGATGTGTATCTCAGAACTGTTGCTTTTTAAAAGCTCTGTTGAAACCTTTCTTTGGGTGATTGGAAGTGAATTGCCCATTTTGTACAACGGAGCAATTATTTCTTAAGTGGCCACTTAGAGGCAATATAGTAAATTATTTCCAAAGAATGAGTGATGTATGCTCATTGCACCGAGAGATTAGACTCATATAATATTTCATTCTGACAATAAAAATCAGCAGAGCTTCAGGCTTAATTTGTCAGTTTTTTAAATGTCATATATAAGTTAAAGGTAGAAAAAGCTGTGGCTAGATAATATCCTACTTGAGTTGTAAAAGGATTTCTCGGTTTTCCAAGGAAAGAGAAAATCAAAGGCTAATTGTGTAGCCTGGTATTTGGATTGTCACCGAGCCAGCTTCCTCTGGGCTAGAAAATTGCATGTTCAGCCCTCAAGAAATGTGCTGCCCAAGGTGTTATCCTGCGTGTGCAGAACACAGCCACTAGGTGGTAGTAGAGTCACAGTGACTTCAGCCCAAAAAAGGAATTAGGTCATTGTGAGCCAACTAATTTCCATCTACAGGGATGAATAACCAAAAATTAAAAACCACTATGTTGTATAAAAACAGAATGTATTTTAGGCAGCAGGGATTCTTATAGCTGCAAATTTACAAGACAGCTTAGAAGCCATCTATTCTCTCTGTTCATGTCCAAATTGGAATTTATGTAGCTTCTCTATAAAATGGTCTATAATCTACCTGAATACTTGAGATATAAACCTCACTACTTTCAAAGGCAGCCTGTTCCAGGCTTGAATATTTCTTAGCACTGGGAAGTTCTTCCTTATCTTTATCTAAAGTCTGCTCACCCCTCTTGCCACATTCTGCTCACGTGTGCTAAACAGTTCTCTCTCTCTCTCCGTGCTGGCTACCAGGATCTAGTATATCTCCATATTCAAGCTACTGATTCCTCCTGTATCTTGAAGCAAGCATAAAATGGTGGAATTAAATAATCAAAAGGAAATATAGCAATGATCATTTTGTATTTCTGTAGTGTTGTTTCTTCCTGTTTAATTCTCCATTGACCAAAACCAAATTAAGGTGTAGTGAGCAAAAATACTGATAAAACTGTCAAGAAAACTTTAAAAAAGATTGTAAGTTTAGGCCTATGCAGGAAACAAAAGAATTTTCTTAATTTGAATGGCAGTCATAGCTTATAGACAGATAGAAGAGCTTTCGTCCTCTGAAGAACTGTTAAAGGTTTACCAGCTAGGTCAGGGTGGCTCACACCTGTAATCCTAGCAGTGTGGGAGGCTGGGGTGGGAGGGATTGCTTGATGCCAGGAGTTGGAGGCCAGCCAGAGCCAAAGCAAAACCCTGTCTCTACAAAGAAAAGAAAAATTAGCCAGGCGTGCCTGTAGTCCCAGCTACTTGGGAGGCTGAGGCAGGAGGATCACTTGAGCCCAGGAGTTTGAGGTTGCTGTGAGCTATGATGACACCACTGCACTCTAGTCTGGACAACAGAGCAAGAGCCTCAAAAAAAAAAAAAAAATTTACCAATTAATTTTGTTTTATCTTTCAGATTACACTAGATGTGTTGGCTGACATGGGTCACGAAGAGTTGAAAGAAATAGGCATCAATGCATACGGGCACCGCCACAAATTAATCAAAGGAGTAGAAAGACTTTTAGGTGGACAACAAGGTAAGCTACTCAGAAAACAGTAAATTTCAGAAATTAGTGGTACGAGATCAATGTCAAGGCTGGCGCTGGAACTCAGGCAGTCTGGCCCCAGAGGCATGCACCGAACTAGCGCGGTATCTCCTGCCTTCCCCATCTCAGTCATTGGCGGCACACTCCCTCCAACCGGAAAGGTCTCAGCGTCAGTCTTCCCTCTCTTCCCACGCTTCATACCCTAAATTTCTCTGGAATCTCTGTACTCTGTCCTTTCCCGCTGCCGTCACCTAATCCAAGCCGCACTGTCTCTCTCCTGAACTGCCAGCCACCCTCCAGCTTATCTGAGCCTTCGCCTTTGCCTCGAGCCAGTACCTTCCCTGCACTGTGACCGCAGGCCTCTTTCAGAGCGAGCATGTGAGCACAGCACTTTCATTGCTTAAAACCCCTCCCTAGAAGCCTGTTGCTTTCAGGATAGAATCAGACATTTGTGACATGGCTTTTCGTAGTCTGCCCCTTCTCCGCCCCTCCCGACTGTCAGCTCAGTCCTCTTCCATTGCGCTTTGCTGTTCCCCTCCACGCTCGTCAGTTGTCTGTCTCTTAGAACCGTCACTCTGGGAAAGCAGGGAAGAGAAAGGAGACAACTGGAATATGTCAGTTAATTAATCTACATGGCTAAGAGTTATTTGAAACTAAAAGTTAAGAGGTTTTGAGCTTAAGTCTTGCTTATCTATCTCTATTTTTGTCCCCCCACGAAATTAACAAGGATAATGTATTTTAAAGCTATCGTAATAGCTGTTTCAAGCCATCTCATAAGACTTTTTAGAGGATAATTCTTATATTTTAGACCTGGCTACGTTATAATTTTAGGGTATGTTTCTTTTCTGTGTCAGACATAGTTTCACGTATGTTCATGATTGAGTTCATTTCAACAAATACTCGTTGAGCTCTGCTGTACGCACAGGGAGCTCTGTAAAAACAGACACCATTGATCCCCAAACACATCTCTGTTTCTTCTCCTGTCCTTGGGTGTATTTATTTAATATAACCTTATGAATCAGGTTCAAATTGCAAATAGTTTAGGTTTATTTCAAAATGTCAGTTGTTTTTGACAGATATTTCCCTAAGATAGAGCCTGAGTAGTGTGGACATTCGTTTTATCTGTTAATTTTTCTCCCCTACAGGCACCAATCCTTATTTGACTTTCCACTGTGTTAATCAGGGAACTATTTTGCTGGACCTCGCTCCAGAAGATAAAGAGTATCAGTCAGTAGAAGAAGAGGTAATGTACACCAAAAATCTTTAATTTTCTTTTCCTGAAACCTGTGGTTAAACCTGTTTTTCCAGGAGAGTTCTCATCTCATCTTAACATCGTCTTACGGTCACTTGCCTATCTATCATTCAGTCTCCCTTGGTCGTTGTGGTGGAATATTGTCAAAATTAAAATATGACCGTGGATTATAACTATGCCACATTGCATGCACATCGTAAGCCGGGGTTTGCAATGAGTGGGGCAGAGCTGTCCTCTTATTCTGGAGATTTTCTTGAAATTTACACAAGGATCCTATTCCCACTATTTCCTTGTATTGTGATAGTGCTACCCAAGAATGATACGGAGTGACGATCTTGCCTCATAGATAGCGAGTATCTTCTAATCTTTATTATTATGCAGGTATAAAACGTGATTATAAAATAATGTGCCTAATTTTTATGTATGCTTCTGAGTCTGCCTCATAATTCTGTGTCATGTTTCATTCCTTCGGTCACAATTATTCTAAGCTCCAGATTAAGGCTATTTGTGTGGACCTCCTGGTAGACAAATGTCATGGAGAGCCCCTCTCTACTGATGGCTTATGTCTCACTTCTTCTTACCCATAATAAACTAAGTGCCTAATTCCGTTATTATGCAAATACCTAAGCAGAAAAAGGTATGCTTGCATTTTTGGGCTTTTAACTAATTGCCCATATTATTCCCATTCCCATGCTAGGAAGTCACATTAGGGAACTCAGGACCATACCCTGGGGCAGTATTTCAGCTCATACTTAGCTTATCAGGAAGACATCATGTGTTTGTTCTAGTGTCTTATCTCCTATTGCCCCAGTGGTTAGTATAATAAATTCTGATACTAATGTCAAAAATATAGTGACTCTCTTCACAAATAGAGCACTGAGATAGAAAATTTACTCTGAGTTAACTTCTATGAGAAGCTTAGGTCTTTAAAATATTTTTTCCATAATTGTTTTTAATTTGAAAAGTAGAAGAAGGATGAGCAGTGGTCAGAAGAAAATTATTCCCTTTAGTAATACATTATGGTCAACTTCCCTGGTCTGCGCAGGTACACTTAAAGACCCCAAGTTAAAGACTATTCAGAGAGGTGATCTGTTGGGAAGTGTGCCACACTAGCCGTTTGATCTGCATGCAGGGCCATAAGTTTATTTTGACTCCTGTCTCATTATTGTTCAAAAACAATTTCAAAATGCACTACCAGATGTTAAAACACCTGTAGTTCAGATAAAGGGGATATTTCCCATTCTTATTTCAAATAAATTAATAAAGACTGTTGAGATAATATGGAATATTTCACCTAGGAAACAAAACTATTGATTCTTTTTAAATTACTGTTTATTTTTAGCATTTGTCCAATGAGTATTAACTGAATGTGAGTTTTTGTTTGGCTTAATCACAATGTTGCTTCTCATTCTCAATAACATAAAATAGTAATTGTAAATGATTTAATGAGATATTTTTTCTGTATGTTTCTTTATTGTGTTTACAGAAAAATCTTTGAGCTTTTATTTAAAAATAAATCAAAAATGCATACATTTAATATTTAAGTTCTTATCCACTAAACTTGCTGATTTGTAATGAACTCCAATTTATTTATTAGTGATTGAGTTTTAGGCTCATCAGTAAAATAATGAATCGAAATATTGAAAACAATGGAAGGCATGTCTTTAGAATGATACACTGGTGTATTTTCATAAAGATAGTTATTTTATTCTATAGATGCAGAGTACAATTCGAGAACACCGAGATGGCGGTAATGCTGGTGGCATCTTCAACAGATACAACGTCATTCGAGTAAGTTTAAAAATGTTCATGGTGAAAATTGGATTGCCTGAAAATCAGACCTAGGCAGTGAAAAAAATTGTTTATTTTTAAACTGTCAAAGATAATATTCTCCTCACCACAATTATCTCTAACTCTCCAAGATCCTACTTCACTAGAAGTAGAGGACACCCTGAAAACAGCAGGCTGGGCAGCTGGTGTTGCTGATGCACGTGTGGGCAGGGCTCTCTCCCTGCTCACCCACACATTCAGACCACAGCTGACAGCAGTTTTTTTTAATCATTTCAAAGTAACATTAAGGCCTGGATATTCAATCTAATTGAGTCAGCGATTATACCAGAACACATATATCTCTTAATCTTAGTATCTTAATTTATAATATGGAACAGATAACTGTTACATGCTTTTTTCAAAGGGATATCGTAAAGATGAATAAAATCTGTTGGGAACTGGTTTCACCCTTTGAGTTAACAAACCTGTGAAAGTTACACTGATGCACATCAGAATTACTCAGGAAGCTTTTTTAAAAATACAGATTTCCACGCTCCCAGCTCCTAAAGTCATTTAGTCTGGGAGGAGCCTAAAAATAAAAGTCCTCCTGAGATGATTTTTAGGTAACAGCCAGGTCTGATACAAAATAAAGAAACCATAACTGAAAATTATGTCACTAAAAGCTAGAATATTAACTGAGTTACACTGACATGGCAACTTTATCATTTTTAAATCGTCTTAAGCAAACAAAACAAAAATTGAACCTGCCTAAAGGAAAACATGCATTTCATTCTAAATCATAAACTACATTTTACTGATAATTACTTTTTTCCTCCTTTATCCTAAAAGATTCAAAAAGTTGTCAACAAGAAGTTGAGAGAGCGGTTCTGTCACAGACAAAAGGAAGTGTCCGAGGAGAATCACAACCATCACAATGAACGCATGTTATTTCACGGTGAGTAGCGTGGCAGTTGCAGATGCCTCTGTGGGCTTTTGCAGAATTCAATAAACTGAAAAATCTGTGTTAAATTGACTGTAATAGGGTTGTGTTAAAAATGCTTGTTTTTATTTTTTTTTTCCCGAGTAAATTACTTGTTGGTACCAGCTTTCTAATGCGTTACATGTTACTGCGGGCTTTCCAAGGCATGTATAATGAAAATAACTTACCTGAAATTGTTTCAGAACTTAAATTGCACGTTGAGCCAGCTGGTGAAGTGTTTTTGTCGTAATCTAGTCCTAATACATTATGTATAATAGACCGACTTAGAAAATAAACTTTTTATTTATGCTTTAATTCTTCATCTACCCAGTGCAAGTATTATACAACTAATTGAGATTCTAGAATAGTATTCAAAAACTAATCTCTCTATCTTTATATTTTAAGGTTCTCCTTTCATTAATGCCATTATTCATAAAGGGTTTGATGAGCGACATGCATACATAGGAGGAATGTTTGGAGCTGGGATTTATTTTGCTGAAAACTCCTCGAAAAGCAACCAGTATGTTTATGGAATTGGAGGAGGAACAGGTTGCCCTACACACAAAGACAGGTCGTGTTACATATGTCACAGGTAAGCATCTTGCCTTTAGTGTCATGGTTGCCACCCTTGGGTCATGAACTAAATTAGTTTTTCAGGCCCTCAGAAGTCACGGATTATCACACAGGCTTAGGTGTTGAGCAGGTACAGCTCGTCAGCCTCTGCCCTAAGGAGCAATGACAGCAAAGCCAATACCAGTAGTAAAAACAAAGATGCATGTCCAGCAGTCATCGATTGTAATGAAATTCCCTGCATCTTGGCCTTTTCCCTAGGCTTTACTTGCCTCGCTTTGGAATCAGAACAAGCAAAGGCTGAGAATGATTTCTGTAGAACCAAAAAACCTTTAGTTGTAAGATGCACAACTTCTATAAACAAGAAGACTCTTTAATTTGCTTCTGATATTGCTGGTGATATTGTTTTAAGGCGGGATATATAATTAGCTTTGAAAAGTAACTTCAAAATACCAACTTAGGAGTTAATAGAAAATAAATGGATTTTATCTTTTTAAATAGGATGTTAAAACTCAGAAGTTAGAGAAAATAATAGTATACTATCTCTGAAGTCAGCGGGGAAAAAAAATACTATTCCCTTCCTCGCCAATGAAAAATACAAAAGAATTATACTTCATGAAAATTGGGATGTTAAACTAATCAAATGCATTAGTTTTGCAGAGTCAGCTTAATAGGATATCTTATGATTCAGTTAAGACCTTAAAAAGACCCATATAACCTTGAAATTCATTATAGTTATTGACCTTAAAACTTAGATCATTTATGTTATTAAAAAAAACTGTTATCAGCCATTGTAAGATGGATGCCATATGTCCAGAAGGAAACTTCCTTTCCATTAGGACCTCTGTGGTTAAGAACACACAGAAATGCCCAAGAAAATGGAGCCTGCAAAAGCATTTTTCGGATGCTTCAAACATAACTACTGTGCAGACAAAATGAACCTAAATAAGCAATAAAAGTGAACCTCGATGAGGATTAATAGTTGCTTACTAAAATTAGACACACAAGTTTATGCCTTAGCCAGGATTTCCTAGAAAACCGAGCTTGAAGCAAAAGTGTATGACTAGTACTTCATTGGCAAATGCAGTCCCAGGGACGCAGGAATGAGGGTCCAAAAAGAAGTGAGGTGGAGATGGCAGCAGAGCAAGCACAGTGAGGTGCATTAATGAGCTGGCCACAGTCTCATGCCAGGTGCAGTTGCTGGCTCGGTCCACAAGACACCTCCAGAGAGGCTGTGTGAATCACTGCATCTCAGAGCAGCGGCATGTCAGTGAGAGAGAGGGATGAATTTGACTGCTGGCTCCCATCTTGCATTGGCCAAAATCTGCTCCCCAGGGCATCTGTACCCCTACAGTTTGGGCGGCTGCAATTGCGTGATACGCCGCAGTGAGCAAGCATGTGCCAGCACTTTCCACCTGCAGCCTCATGGGCCGGCTGGGCAGGTCCCACCATCTTCTCCTGCCTCAGCAGCGACAAGGCAACCCTGGGGCAGGAGGCAGAGGCAGAAGGCCCTGCAGGGCCTGTTGGGTCAAGCTTTGTATGACATAATGGACCGGGAGCACATAGAATCTAGTGACAGCACAGCACTGCCACAGTGTAGAGATGGAGCTCAAAAAGCCTCTCTCTAACATAGAGCAAAACCCTTTCCTCTGGGCCCTGCAAGAGAATACAGTCGATGCCAAGCCAGCGTCCTGGAGGGGCCTCAGCAGCATCCAGCTAAAACGTCAGCCCAGGCTGGATCCAGTTATCCTGAGCCCAGCACAAATTTTAGTTGACTCAGAATAGTATCTGTGATGGGTCACAACACAAAGGTCAGACTCTATTGCTAAAAACAATTTGATTGAATAATAACTATTTACATTTAACAGTGTGACCAACTATACCGATTAAATTAAAATGTTTTTTGTTTATATTAGGGATTGGCAAACTTTTTTAAATTATTATTCTAGATAATAATTATTTTAGGCTTTGTAGGCCATACAATCCCTGTCAAAATAACTCAACTCTGCCCTTATAGTGCAAAAGCAGCCATAGACAATATGGAAATGAATGCATGGTGTTCCTGTAAAATTGTATTTACAAAAAGACAGGTGGTAGGCTGGATTTGGCCCATGAGCTACAGTTTGCCAATCCCTAGTATGTATATGATGTACTTTCTTCCCAATCAACCTTTCTTACTCTCTGTAATATTTATATCTGCCCCAATGCATGTTTCACTCTAGTAGTATGATTTCCAGCCATACGTTTAAGCTAAATACTTTACTTAGCTAGGTTATTTTTGTTCATAATCTAGTTTTATTATCTAACCTCACTTTTTATTTTCTCCTCATAATGAGCAAACCCAATCTTCATTTCAGGTGCTGTTTCTATTTGCTTATTTCTTCACATTCCACCTATCCACCCATGCAAGAACTCAGTTTTCTCTAGCATTTCCCTTTTCCCACTAGCCAAAACTTACTGCCAGGTATTTTTCTAGGATTGATTCCTAAGCCACACCAAAACTACTTTGAACTTTAAGTGTAACTATTGAGCCTGATAACTGTTTACAGTAAATTAATATATCAAATGCCATCCTATTCCTCCTCATAAATTTGAAAATGACATTCAAATTAGCTTGCCTTTGTGTTAAACTGTTTTTAGAAATCATTAAACCTTACAGTTATATTATTCCAAGGTTTAAAGCTTCCTTCAAAGCATCGCTTTTCTTTTCTCTTTAGACAAATGCTTTTCTGTAGAGTGACCCTTGGAAAATCCTTTCTGCAATTTAGCACCATGAAAATGGCTCATGCTCCCCCAGGACATCACTCAGTGATTGGCAGACCCAGTGTCAACGGGCTGGCGTATGCCGAGTATGTCATCTACAGAGGAGAACAGGTATGTCACTCATCAAATAAACATGACCAAGCTGCTGAACGTGTCCACACAGAACATGGAGACCAGGTGAGAGTTAACAAAACCTCTTAATGAAATATCCACCACACAGTCACAGCATTAGTCTTCCCAGTACACAGTAAAGATACCAAAATGATTCTCTGACACCAGCTTTTGATACAGAGTTCATCAGTTACCTGTCAGCTCAGTAACACGGTGTAAACAAGAGGACAGCTGAGAAGCAAAGGCTTGGGATCCTAGGCTGGTGTTGAGGCCTGGAAATACCTATACAGAGAAGTGTATACATAGAGAAAACTTTCTATAGTTTCTTCCCAGTCCTTAGCTATCCCAGTACTGCTAAACATCTACCAATTTGTTCAGAAACAAAAATCAATTTGTCTTTACTTAATTGAATTTTAAATGAATACCACAACTACACTGAAAGAGAAAAAATACAACCTTATGAGAACAATATTTTACTATGTGCTATCAGTCTTGAGCAAGGTAGGGTGTGGAATAGAGGGAAGATTGGCTTTGCTACAGAGATTTCATGTGTTTTGCTGAAATGATGTGGACAACACAGAATTATTTAACTTGGAGAGGAAAATACTATGCAATGATTTATAGACTGGTTTCCAAATATACAAAATTATTCAAGAGAGCATGATAATTTCTGCTTCATCTCCATGAAAAATAAACAGCACCTAAGTTTAAATTTTAGCAGTAGGAATTTGGGTTAAGAATTTTCTGAAATTGAGGTACTAAAAGCAATTGTTGAAACTTTAAAAAAAAATACATTTTATGTATTTATGACCAGCATGGATTTAAAGTAACTTGACAGGAAGTAATCTTTTTTGGTCCATTCTAGGCCCTCCTAGTCCTGCAGTTTTGTAATTCCCTTGCCTTAAACCCCTCAGGACTTTGATGTGATTAATCAGGATCTTAAAGTGTGCACAAAAACAATTTGGTAGCCTAATCAGCAGGGACCAGGAGCACTCAGATAGGGACCTTTAAGTAATTCGTGTCATTAGAATCTGCCTGACTGAAATTTACACGTGTCAGGGATCACCTTAAATCACGTGCTACCAAAATTCAAACACTGGCTTTACTGACTCCTTTGCTTAAGCAACATTTCTGCAAGCAAAAAGAATATGTCATGCAAATTGTCATAGATATTAAACTGCATTGGGACAAAAGGAAGTAGGAGTGGGCTTCCCACTCATTTGTGACACGTAGCATACGCCAACTTGGATTATGTTTAAATGTCTCCTTTCTTTGTCTGGCTTAGCCTCTGAGACTAGATGGTAAGCTCCTTCCCAGCAGGGTCCATATCTGAGACCAGAGCGTTTTTACATGGTAGATGCGCCATACATGTATATTAGTGATGAATAAATAATTTTCTTGACCGTTAAACTATTGGTTGACTAATTAGTGTTTTCATTTTTCCACCAGCATTTGAGCTTTGTTAGATTCTTTATACTCAACTCTAGAGTTAGAAATAGATATCCGACCTAGCTTGTTTTAGTAAACCGTTTCCAGAATTAAGCAGTATACAAATTATAACAAAATAAAACTACAAACCGTTTAGTTATTGGAAAATCAGAGATTGTCAATCTTGGTTATCCCAGCTAAGTGTGCTAAAGATGGAAACCATTGCTGTTTTTAACTCAGATCTGAGCAGACTAGAATTTTGGGGGAAAAAATGTTATGAATGATAGGTTCCTTACATATATATAGACAATTATAACTTTTTAAAACACATGTTTTTTTTTAAATCCTTGCTGAGACCTCTTGGGAGATACATGTATGATAATGATAATAATGATGAAAATAATAGCATTAATAGTAATCACTAACACATTAGATTCTTACTATGCTAAATCTATTCTAAGACCATTTTAGATCTCATAGAAATTCTAATATTACAGTTCCTGTTTAGGAAATCCGAGACACAGATATATCATAGTTTCTGCCTCCTAAAATCAAGGTATATAATTATAAAGAAATTATTTAGTAAATTGATCACATCTCTGCATTCTAAATATTAAACAGTCCAGTTTATCTTATTCCACATCTGTATACAAGTAATTCGTAAGTCAGCATTCACCAAATTATTTTTGGACCCCATAACACTTGGCTCACCAAGGAGTAATTATTTTCACCCACACTACTCTGAAATCCTGAATCTAGTGTTATCATCATGTTATATTAGGGTTGAAGAATTCCTACACAGTATCCAAACTAAGGAGTGTTTTGCCCCCTTCCCTCCGGCCAGCCTGCCTTTTCCTGCACCCATCAAGAAGTACCCTTCCCAGCCCAGACACCGAGCCTTCTGTGTTACTAACTGCGAGAGAGAGAAGAGACAGAGAATAGTAGGGAGCATGTCTAAATCTGAGCCATTGTCTTTCCTATAAAAGATACCTTTAATTAGTTAATTTTTAAAAATTATCTCCAAACTGTAGCCTCTAGGTCATGGGTGACTCAACACATCCCGCCCTTAACTCCTTCTAGCTCAGTGAGTTACATCATTTTCTATAATTAATTTGAACTCGATTCAGAATTACTTGTGACAGCGCTGTGCTACCTGAGGCAAAAAAGAAAACTATTCATGCTGCCTCATGCCTTAGTTTTCCTGTTTATGACACATGGCTGTCTCATAAGGGATGCCCAGAATGTAACTAATTTACAGCATTCAAATAGAAATAGCATTCGAACAGTTTTCTAGATTGTAGGGTTTACACGTTTATATACAGCTAAGCAGGAGGACCTCCTAATCGTCAGGCACCTGTTGATCGAGTGGGCCCCTGTAGAAAGCTGGCTAGGATGAACAGCCTCTGAGGCTCCCACATCAGTAAGGCTTTAATGCTGTACCTACCAGAAGGGCGATTTGTTTTTTCTGCTCCTCGTTTCCAGGCATACCCGGAGTATCTCATCACGTACCAGATCATGAAGCCGGAAGCTCCTTCACAGACCGCCACAGCCGCAGAGCAGAAGACCTAGTGAATGCCTGCCGGTAAAAGCCAGATCGGATTTAAACCTGGGACTGGATTACAGTGGATTGTTTCCAACCACAAAAAAAAAATCAATATTCTATAAATCCCTGACAGCCTAGAAATAAGCTGTTTGTCTTTTATAAAGCATTGCTATAGTGATGAATACAGTATGAGTAACTGATACATACTCAACTCCTACTGTTCCCTTTGAGGAAATGTTTACAGGGGCGGCCTTTTAACATATCTCAGGCTCATTTTCATTGCAATTATCTGTTTCTAAAGCAAGATTGCTTTGATCTAGACTTGGAAAAAAGAAAACCAATACTTTTTCAGATGTCCACAATTCACACACTACATTTGCTTTGTTACGCGTGGCACACGTATATAACAAATACAAAAGTGATAGGCTCATTTTTGATTTTTTTCCAAACATGCATCATTGGCTTTTGTTTTTTTGATTACTTTGAAAATGAGCCAGAGCCTCCTTGAGGATATTTTGCACGAAGTCACCCTAACAAAAAATCATTAGCAATGCAACCCGAGCTTCTGGCTGAACAAGATTCAGTTTCCTTTTTAAACTTCTGTTTGTTTTATTTTGCATTTGTGCCTCTCGTTAACATAAACTGAGATGAAAAAGAAAATCAGCAAGTTTTGGTATGCTTTTATGCATTGGCCCGTCTTACAAGGGGGAGGCACAAAACATCGACTCAGGAGCTCCCAAGTTCGGAGAAGTCAAAAGCTGGCGAGGTCCACTTGCTCATTGTGATGCAAGCCTGCTGGACAGCGAAGACGTGCACGGCCAGGGAAACGTTTGCGTTTCCCGGAGAGACAGCCAGAGGCCATGCAGGAGGCATGGCGGTAAGGAAAGTGAGGAGCACGTGGCTCTGTGTCATTGCAGCCCAGATGGATCAAAGGACTCCTCCAAAAATAAATACTTCCCTTCACTTAATCCATACCACTGGATTTGTCAACCCCTCCCCTAAATTAGCTGCCTTATTTCCAAAGTCAATGGAATTAGAGTCACCAAAATATCACTCTCTTTAGTTTAGAAAGCTAGGGTTCAGATCCTGTTCAGTAGACAGATATACGCAAATGCAAGAACTTCTTTATTGACTCCAGATTTTGGATTTTATAAAGCATTGCTATAGTGATGAATATAGTATGAGTATTTGAAGCGGCATGCTTCAAATAGTTCATAAAGATTCCTAAAACTAAATTTCTGAACCATTTTCTCAAACTATATATTTAGGCAAGGAGAAAAAAATTGAAACCAAAGCCCTTTCAGTTATTAATATTTTTGCAATGAGGGTGATTGTTTTCTTTGCGAAATTACTGCTTGTTATAATCAACATTTGCCAACTGCACATTGACGCTCATAGAAAATTACCCATTATAGTTCTCACATTTGCCTTTTTCACCTTAACTAAATATTGAATTGAGTGCATTAATTTATCTACTTGACATGCTATGCATCTACTCCATTTTGAAACAAAAGTAGTATAAACAGGGTGGGAAAATAGGAAAAACAGTACGACACAAACTTACCATTTCAATTTAAAGCCCTGAAAACTATTTTGAGTTTTGTTTGCTGTTTGTGTTTTTTTGTTTTTTTAAATGCAGGCTGATTAAGCTGTGACCACCTTTAATTTCCTGAAGTGAAATAAAATTACATGAAAATTTGCTAGAAATAGGCTCTTAAAATACACATTTTGCTTTCTTTTTGGCTTGAATCCAATGCTAGAACTAGGCATCCAGACTAGTTTGAATTTTGTAGCCAAATCGTGCATGGGTCCTCAAAATTAAGTCAAGAATTAGCCTCAGTTTTTGCTTCTATTGAAGTCTCAATGACCCAACCTGGGTGTTTGTGTCATGGCTACTTGTTTGATAACACTAGAATTCCATATGAAGCTTTGAAACATGATATTCATTAAGAGGGCTTTTTTCCCTCCTTTTTTGCTGTTTGTAACAAAGGGTTGAAGAAATTGCCATCTGTGTAGTTTTCAGTAGCTGTGACGTGTGTATTTGTCCCCGCAGCCCGACATAGTTTAAAATGATAAACACAGCTGTGATTTTTAGTTAAGTAAAAGAGTTAATATGGCATAGATATGGAAAGCTTTATAGCGTCATTAAAAAGATAAACCACTACCCAACTGTGGTTGTATGTCGTTTCCATCATACTAACTAGATTAATGGACGTGCCAGTTTTAAACTTGGGCCTGACACTTGAGAAGTTAAACTGTGGTTGAGTATTTAAACTGCCAATGTTATATGTCTGATGTTCTGTGTGCCAAGTAAAGGTACTATGTAAGGAAGACATTTACAGTCCTTCTTGTCTTGTAACGATTCAAGTGTATAACAGTTCTTGAAAGAATGTGTGTGTATTATTCATCTGCTTAAGAGGGGGGGTTAATGAGTCTATCAAAGGAGCCGAATGCATTTTTTTTTCAGAACTTGAAAACCAAAGGTCATCATGAGTGTGCGCAAAAGTTGATTACATTTGGCATTTTCATCTATAGCAGTGTGAAGAACCCTTTGCAATATAAAAGCATGGCATTAAATTAGGCAGAAATCCATTTAATTTTTTGTATATGTGCTGTATAGAAACACTACCAAGTTGGGGACTTTTAATACAGCCTCCCTGGAAATGGCCCCTCCGTTTCCCAAACCACATGGAAGAGAATCTGAGCGTCTCCACCAGCTTTACTGGAGTTACAAAGGTGAAGGGCTTCTCTAGACCTGATGGTTCCAGTTTACCAGATATTGGCCGACTGGATACTGCGCGCCCTAGACTAGACACTTTCTCCTTGGACTTGACCTCCTTCCCTTTTCCCCAGATTACTAGTCTGGAATTAAAATTAGCTCCAACAGTTACCCTTGATACTACTCATTTTCCTCATTTCTCCATCTTGGGTCTTCCAAAAGGAGACTAGGTCCCTCTCCATTTTCCTGTCACAACCAGAAATGAGTATTAGGCCTCAAGCGCTTGGCTCAGAAAATTCTGCCACCATGTTAACAAATGACAGCATGGAACCCAGAGATTTAATTCTATGCAAAATAATAGCAGTGCCACCAGGATTATGTTCCTTTTCCTTCTTGGAGTTTGCAATTTCTAGCTTTTTAAGCAACCGTAAGCAGAATAAACACTATTAGGATGTTTTCATGAAATAGCATAGCATCCTTGTACTCCTTTGAGCTTGATGCTAGTGGCTGGACCGATTTCCCTTTGCTCTCAAAATAGAAAAGTGCATTGAAATATACAGAGAAATGCCTGTATTTGGCAAGCAAATGAAATAATGTAGATTAACATTGTATTCTTGTAGCTGTTATACAAAAAATAAAATTTTGGCGTACATGGGAAAACAGCGTTAGAACGCAGTAAGTTGTCTAGGTTTTTATCTATTTCAATATATCTCCCAATTGCACAAAGGGTTATTGGACATTGCCCCCCTCCTTTTTTAAACATGTGCACTATCTGGATTCCTACAAAGGGCGTTGCAAACAGAAATGGTGTGTATTTTCAAGCACCTGCCCCCAGCGTGTTCATATTCCATTCGTGTGACATCTGTGATAAATGGCCTCCTTACTGTGTTTTCTGTTTGGCTATTTATCTTGTGTAGCACGATATAGACTTTAGTCATTCAGCAAATACAAATGACATTACGATAGCATTTCATGTGTCAAAGTCTGAAGTCAAATTTGTTTGATGTCAAATCGATGCCAGAAAAATGAAAAGGAAGTAGTTGTGAAGGTAATATTTGAGCTATTATTGGATACATTCAGAAAGACTACTCTAAAAAGTGAGGCTTCTGCAGGCAACTTGTACATCCTGCAATTCATACACAATTAAATTTTCCTTCCTAAGAAAGCCTTAACTGTGGCAGAAACTTTTAACCTTTTACATGCTAATAAATAAAACATCGTCACTCCATTTCTTAGTGTTTGAGAGGGGTCCGTGAGTCACGCGTGTCTCCATGTATTTCACAGTCGTTAAGCTTATTTCATGAGGGTGTGTTTCCTAAGTAATATTCCCATGCATACAACGAAGCTAATAAAAATCAATCCGTTCCAATTTCTGTATATCTGAAATTCCTGAGCTGCCAGAATTCTGGTTTGGAAAAGTGCTAGAAAGATTTCAAAGCCTGTTGTGTCTCGTGGGGATACGGCAACAACTGTGATAACACGTAGAATCTGAGTGATATGAAAGCTGTTTTTTAATCATTTTAAAATATAAACTATAGTGATATTAAAGTGAAAAACCTGTATGAAGCTAACGATTTTATATACTCTGTATAAGACCAAATGTGGTCGCGGTGTGACCAGTTTTATACGTCAGCCAGAGAGTTCTGCCTCCTTTGAAAGAACATTCGCACTGTAGAGGCGATTGCATTTTGACTCTTCCTTTCACATTCTTTTTTGCTTTATACATCACCCCTCCACACCTGCCTTACCACCCATCCTTTCAGAGAGTCGCCCACCCTTCAACATTTGGATTGGTTTGCTATTCTGTGTCTGTCTACCCATTTCTGCAGGCAACCCTGAAAGCCCTCAGCTGATTCAGAGCTTTTGCAGAGAAACAGTTGAACTCTGGTAGTGGGGTGTCCCTCTCACACCCCCACGCCCCTCCCAAAGTTCAGGACGAAGAGCTAGGACAATAAAAGTTAGGAAGTTAGGAAGGAACCAAAATCTTTGAAGCTAATAGCCTAAACCCAGAAGATGACCTTGACTTTGTAACGCATTGCATTATATTCATGACACAGAACACTGAAACTCTTCATGTGCATTATAATCCCTGCTTCTCCCACTGTTTCAAGCTCATCTTGTCCTTGTAGTGGTCTTATTTGTCTTTGATACCTACAAACAAAAAAGGTACTTTTCTCAACAAGGTTTCTCGAAAACATTTACAAAACCAGCTTTGAGGAAATATAAACTGTTTCCTGGCAACAGCATTTGGAGTAGTAATTGTATTTTCTCATTTGTGATGTTGGTCTGTGTAAGTAACCAGTGTAGTGACTCTTGGGTTCATTACCGGTGTTGTTCTTTTTAGTCTCTGTGTGACCCACCAGTGGCAGGGGGTTCCAGTCCCCTCCCCTTTCTTTTCTGCATTTGTGTAGGATTGTCAGATAAAATACAAGATGCTCAGTTAAATTTGAATTTCAGATGAACAGTTTTTTAGCTTAAGTATGTTTCATGCAATATTTGATATATACTTACAGTGAAAGTATTCATTATTTGTCAGAAATTCAAATTTAACTGAGCAGCTTTGGTTTTTCCTTTGTTTTATTTTGTTTTTCTAAATCTGGCAATCCTACCGATTTGGTCACTGAAAAACACTTCTAGCATGTGAATTCTAGTCTTCATCATTCACCTGAAATGGAAGTCCTTTTTTCCCTCACCTTCTACTTATTTCCAGAAGAGGGCGTCAACGAACTTAACCTGCCTGCGTGGCGGGTTTCTATTTAAGAGATCTTTGTGATTATATTTAACCTGTAATTGTGCTTTGGCTTAACGTCTAACTTACAGTACTTGTAATTGATTAATATTCAATAAAAACATTTTTAAAGTACACTGTGTGTGGATAACGGTTCCTCTTGTTTCCGTTTTTGCCTTGTTTGTTCATTTCAGTCTGACCAACTTTAACACAACTGACCTAAAACTGTCAGAATACAAATAACAACCTTCCCTCCCCATCTTCCTGGTGGGATCTGGGTTTGAAGTACCTTATCTTCAACCTCTACGTCCACATGGGAGTTACTGAAGTACAGCGATAGCAGAAGAAACACGAGTTCCTCTTAGAAATCTCTCCTGAACACACAGGCTTGGACTTTGGAGTCAGACCTCACAGCAGTTCTAAGGGCAGCTCAGAGATTCTCTCTCTACCTCTCATATTGGAGGAGAGGGAGGGAGAATATCTGGCTCCTGCCATGGTAAATATTAAATACCTGACACAGAGAACTAAGGAAAATTTTCCATTTCTTCCCCTCTCCTCTTTCCATGGCTAGTGATCCATTAGATTGCAAATTAGAAGCTAGAATTTTATGTATACAGTAACTCCTTGTGCCAGAGGGATTGTCAGAGCCACAGGGAGACATGAATTAAGTAATTAGAAGCTCTAGGTTACTCTAGTAACCCTGCAAATGACAACAGCTATCACTGAGCCCATACATGAACCAGGAACTTTGTATACATTGTCATAATAATCCCAACTTTGCGAAATTGCTCTTTTAATTTGTTTTATAGATGAAGAGATGAGACACGGTTAAATTAGTTTATGTTCCAGAATACTTTCCACTGGAAGAGAGATAGGGAACCAGCAGGCATTGCTTAGCTGAGTCAAGAAGTCTCGGAAACAAAGTGTCAAACCACCCTCATCAAAACAGGATGCAAATCAAGAGGTTCCAAACTACCGGCAAAACTAGATGGGGGCAGGACAAGTTCCAACTGGTTAGAACCAAGATGGCAGAGAAATCCATGGTTCTTTGACCTCACAGCTTCGTTATATACTCCATTACCACAAAGTTACCGTTAAAGTTTCTAAGGCAACCTCTCACTCCCATCATGCACCTGCCACCATGACACTTCCGGTTCAATCACATTTAGTCAAAAGGAGGGTGTCACCCTAATGCCAGGAAAACACTGCCCCTCTGCAAGAAATAACATGAATATTCCTGCCCTTGTTTAGCCTATTATTAAGCCGTTGCTTAAACAGATCAACTAAAGGAACCACAAGGCCTGTTCTTTGCAGGGAGGACTAGCCTCTGCTCTGTTTGTAGAGTAGATTCTCTATACTTGTTGAGTAAAACTCACTTTCTCTTTACACTTTACACCGTCAGCTCCTTCCTGAAGTTTTTTCTCGTATGAAGCCAGGGACCCACTTGGACTTCAGGTGATTTCCAGCATAGAGAATTACTTTCCTGTGTCATAAGTGTCAGTTGCTATGCACTAATCTCTAAATATGGAATTTCAGTGGTTAAGCAGAGACAAAAACAGAGTTGAATCTACTACAAGGTTTAACATCATTAGTGTCTCACGAGATCAGAGTCGAAATGCCATTAGACTCAGGTCCTCCCTTTTGGCTACTGTTGTGTTAAAAAGAAATTATCTGAATTGCGCACAATGAAAAAGTGGAATATAAAATAACAAACCAACTTCAACAGCTTGGTTTGGCTTATGATACAGAAGTATTCCTAGGGCCTGCTTTTGTAGCGGGAACAACTGGGGTTGAGGATTTAGGAGAAGGGGCTATAAGTCACTTGGTGGAGTGGATTTATTTTATTAATATGAAGAAAATTAGGTGATAGAAAACTAAATCCTATTGATATAAAGGGATGGGTGGTTCTTGGGCAGCAAATTTGGAAGAACTTTTTGAATTACATTGTCTATGTTGAATGTTTGGTCGTTGTGACCCAGTGTCTCAGATTAGAGACAGAGCACCCTGTTTATAGCACTTGTAAACCTTAATCATTTGGCTCAGTTCACTTTTCCTTATTATTTTATAATCATAAGACCATACAGTAGGCCTCCAACCTGAAGAAGCACCTAATGCTATATTGGAAATAATAAAAGATGGGTCATCTATTCCCATTGAGTTGGGACCTAACTGCCAGGTTTTCTGGTTGGCACCTGCTCTGAAGACCTAGACATAGAAGACATAGAGGTAGAAGGGAGGGTGGTGTGTATGCCTTCATTTCAACCAATTCTCACCTGTCCCATAGTGCTAATAAAACAACTTTGCATAAGTAAGACAATATGCAGGCAACATGCTAAGTTTGTTAATACAATCATTGGCATACTCTCTTCCTGGCCAAGGACTGATTTTTAAAGTATCCATCTGCCCTTTCGTAATTCTGCCTACAAATCAGTGGTATGTAATACAAAGCATAAAGTATCAAGTAACCATGGATATGAGTCATTGAGAGTATGTAGAGACTAAACCAGTGCCTGCCCTGTGCTACTAAGTTGCCTCACAACTCCAAGGAAATTCCACGATGGCTGTGTGCCTCTACCTTTCTGTCTAACGAGTAGGAATACTGTCTGCCATATAGTTATTTAATAGGACTATTTAGAAGATGTACAAGGTGATAAAATCAATGCTTTTGGGGTCCTAGGAGAAAACAGAACAATGAGAAGTTTGGGTGATTAGATAGTTGGTGCAACTGGTTTGCCTAAAAAGGGATTAAAACCTCCAGCTCTGCCATCAGGTCTGAGTTCACAGCCTGGCTCTGCCACTTACGGCCATGTGGCTTTGGGAAGTACCTCATCCTCCCTGGGCCTTGGTTTCCCCATCATTAAAAATAAGTATCCTGCTACTGCTACTACTATTTCATAGACTTGCTGTGAGAAGTAGACAAGTTAACTTGCACAATACATGGTCTTTTTTTTTTTTTTTAATCTCCATCCTGCCCCTCCAAGAAAAAGCACATGGTTGGTTAGAAGAAAGCAAATCTATATGACTGGTTCAGACCACACCCCTTGAAGAGTTTCTGATAGGATGGCCTTGTTAATAAGCTAACTAACAAGGGAAAAATAAATTATCAAACAGGAAAAAAAAGAAGAAGAAACTCACAACACATAATTGCCCCTTTAAAGGGAAAGACCACAACATTAACTGCCCTTCATTTTGTTCGATCAACCACCTGGGATTCAACTTGTTGTCTTTAGATTAAAATTGTTTTGAGAGTTTTGTTTTCATAGCCTTAAAGAGCCCTAAGCCAACAGCAAGGGTGTGAGCTCCCTCCCAGCTCTTGCCAGAACCAGATTCCAAGGACTCTGATAAAGCCAGCCTCACAGAAGAAAAAAAAAAAATTTTTAATCTACAGAGATTTAATCTTAATGACCACAAGTTAGTTTACATTTTTTTTTTTCCTTTCTCCTGGAGACTGTCTTACCACTGGAATGTAGTCTGACCTGTCTGGTAAATATTTTTGAAAATTTACGTATTCTTTTTTGTCTACTCAGCTCCTTTCAATGCTACAAAATGTCTCTGCAGGAGATATTAATTGACAAGAGAGTCCAAGTGGTTGATCTTAAAGACAGGGTTTAATCCACGCCGTTGCTTAGAGACTGCATTAGATAATTTATTTTTCCCTTGTTAGTTAGCTTGTTAACTATTTATTTTTTCCTTGTTCATTAGCTTATTAACAAGGCTGTCCTATCAGTTTCCTGCTTTCAACATGGAAGAAGCAGAGGAGGGAAGAGAAGGGGAGGGGAGGGAAGGGAAGGAGGGAGGAAGGAAGGAAAGAGAGAAAGAAGAAGAAAAAGGAGGAGGAGGGAAAGAAGGGAAGGAAGGGAGGAAGAAGGAAAGAAAGAAGGGAAAAGAAAGAAAAAGAAAGAAAAGAAAAGAAAGAAAAAAGTTTCCTGCTTGATTGGAACCAGATGTCCAAGGTCAGCCCTAACATTTGATCACTGAACTACCCTCCTGGCCTGGAGCTCTTGTCATTGCTCCTGGGGTCACTCCTTAACCAATGCAGTAATAAGAATAATGTCACAGGAAGGAATTTACAACTATAACCTCAGTTAGTGTTCATGAGCATAATACAGCAGAAGTTCCCCAGAATTTACCCAAATTCCCAGAAAGAAAAGCCTAAAACAATTACCAGACTAGGATTAGACTCTAAAAGGCTACCCCAGACCCAAGGCAAATGTTGGCAGGGGTTTCGGGATGGTTGAAGGAAGGGCCTCACATTAAGTATTGTCTAGGAGTTCAGGGAGGAAACTACCTAAAATGTGATGAAAGTGACCACATCTCTGATAATGGAAATATTTGGCCAGCTGAACATTTTCTAACATTTGAGCAAGAAAGCTGAGAGGAAAAGAAGGAACAAAGAAAGGTCTGAGGCTGGGTGTGGTAGCTCACACCTGTAAATCCCAGCATTTTGAGAGGCCAACCCAGGAGGACTGCTTGAGGCCAAGAATTCCAGACCAGCCTGGGCAACACAGCAAGACCCTGTACCTACAAAAATTTAAAAATTAGCCAGGCATGGTGATACACAAGCTGCTTTGGAGCCTGAGGCGAGAGGATCACTTGAGCCCAAGAATTTGAGATTGCAGTGAGCTATAGTGATGCCACTGCACTCCAGCCTGGAGTGAGACCCTTGTCTCTAAAAAGGAGGGAAAAAAAAAAAAAGAGAGAGAAATCTGAGGTTTCCAAGACATAGCAGGAAAGCAACTTGAGTCTGATTTCATTGTCTCCATCTAGTGGCGTTTCTCACGGTTGTAGCATGTATGAGGCAAAGGCAAAGGTTTATTCAACAATTTTTGTTAGTTGAACTCTGTTCCAAATAAATAATCACAATGAATTTCATTATTATTGTCTTTGATGGGAGTCGTTAGCTATCTGTGTACTTCTGACTTATCTGTCTGATCAGAGATGGCTCATTTTTTCATGGCATGGGCCACCGGATCCCCAAAACCACATAGCACAGTGCCCTGAACTTGGAACACTGGTTCCCTTCCAGGCTGTGTCTGAACAGGCTGTCACACTGGCAGCCTGACCTTTCAAAAAGAGAGTGCGGGTGCTGTTAAAACACCCTAAGCTGGCCACATGCTGAAGGATGGGAGCAGAAGTGCAAGATAGCATTTCACAGACTCCGAGAACTGGCATGGGTCTTCAGAGACCATCTGGGCCAGCTGCATCGTTTTATTGATGGAGAATTTGCCAAAGGCCACATAGCTACACTGAAGCAGGCAGACACCAGAACCCAAACTCCTATTTGAACTTAGAAACAGCATCCCCATCCTCTGACACTGGTTTGTAAAATGGCCATATTTAATCCTTCCCAGTCTGTGTCCTGTCTCCGAGCCTTCTACAGACGGCTGCTCAGTCCTACAGAAATATCTCACCCATCACATCTCTCGTTCATCCCTGGATCGGGCCATCACACCTGGACGAACAATTGCTCACGCCCACTACCAAAACCTTCCAAAAGCACAATTCTGATTAGAGCACGATGTCATGCGAGACATTACCCTGATGCAATCGTAGTCTCCACAGACAGAGCAGGCAAGCTACCCCAGAGCTCACAGAGCAGAAGGGCCCAAACTAGATTAAAATGCTCAAATAGTTTGTATTAAGTTATTTTAATGAATTGATCAATTTATTAAATAAACCATATAGCAAGAAGAAATAGGTTAGCACACTTAGATAGGGTGCAAGAGACCCAATACCTGACTCTAGAGTTACACATAGTCATATTTCCTCCTGCCTCTCTTGCCACTGCTCCTCTTCCTCCTCTTCCTCCTCTCACATCAGCCTCCCTGCTGATGGTACAGTTTCAAACACCAGCGTGTACAACTTCATGGTACTTAGAGCACCTCCTAGTAAGGGGACGGGAGGTAATGCAAAGTTAATGCAAAATAATTGGGACAAGACTTCCTCACTCACAGTCCCAGCTCAAATATCTCCCAGGCAAAGCCATTCCTGGCCTACCTGGTGCCAGGTGCCCACTGGGCCCTGTGGGTCAAATCTGTGCCAAGTAGGTACTCCATTACACTGCATCACCATCCATGTACGTTATGTCTCCTCTGCCACCAGAGTGATCCACTTGGACTAAGGCCATGTGTCATTGCCATGCTCTTCCTAGGGCCTGGCCAAGCACCCATTGTTAAATCGAACTAAAAACCTATGATAGCAACATGCATCTTGCACTTTGGATTATGGAAACATACGATTTCGGCTGGCAGGAGAGTGGAATCAAGGAAACTCTCTCTAAGGAAGGGAGAATTGGGCCGAGGCTTAGGAATAATGTCGAGTTTGCCAGGCAACGAGAGAGGCCAGGAAAGGCGTGTACAAAGGATTGGCAGTAAGAGAGAACAAGGCACGTTCAAGAGACCGGAAGCAGTCGGTCACGGCTGTGTGATGACAGCGAGGAGGCGAGAGTTAGGGGATCGGGGCCAAAATCATGGAAGGTTTTCTGTGTTCTTCTCTGAGGTTTAAATTCTATCATGTAGTCAGCAAAGTACCAACGAGGAATTTTCAGCTATTTACACTGACATCAGAACCTTCAGGAAAAATTAGTTGAATGTGCATAACTGCATAGATAAACTGTAGGGTTTTTTAATAGAAAAAAAATCTTTTAGAACACTCCCCCATATGGCTTCCCTCTCCTATCTCCCACCAAGATCCTTCTCCCATTAATATGAGACTAAATTGTTTGACAAAAAAAGGAGGAAAGGAATGAACCCCCTTACAAGTCCGAGAGCCAAGTGTATTTGAGTTCTGCTTCACTCTCCCCAGGACCCTGTCTCGGGAAGAGTTAGGGAGAGTGGCTTGTTAGAATCGCCTCACCTACTGGGTTCACCGTAAAAATACTGCACCCGTCACTTTCATCCTCTCCCAGTGACATCGACTGTGAACCAAGCTGGCCTCCAACAATCTCAGAAATGGAGGAGGAATACGCACTGACTTAAAGCATCTGATGAAAATATGATTTCTTTTTATCATAAACCTCATATAAGAGGCATATTTTAATATTTGAATATTGCATTTAATTTTGGTATACAGCATGGGCTTCATTACACTGGAACTGAACTTTGTCAAAAACAAGGTTTACAGCTATAGTTTTCAAGCTTCCAGAATATTGTAGGGATACATTTTCCCATCTCCAACCTCTCTCCCCTAATCAAAAAATATAAAGTTTGCTCTGTATTTCAATTATCCTAAAGTAAAATTTACTGAACTCAAAGATAATTCAATGGAAATGATCTAATCTTAACAATAAAGAGACAGAGGTTGAAAGAAACGAACAGAACCTCAGAGACTAGTGCAACAATATTGAAGGTTATAATATACATAAAATTAGAGTCCCAGAAGGAGAACAGAGAAAGACTGAAACAGAAAAAAAAAAATAATTGAAGAAATGACTGAAAAAAATTCTCAACTTTGGTGGAAGATATTAATTTTCAGATTCAAGGAGCTCCACGTCACATATACCATATTGGACGGGTCAGGACTTAGAACGTAAGCCATAGCCCTGCACAGGGCTACTACCCACAGCTCCCGTCTGTGCTGTCCCCAGAGGCACCATCACCTGAGCCACATGTGGTGTAACAAGAGGTGAACTCTGATGTACGAGGTGATTTAGTGTGAAATCTCTAGAGGGACAGCACTGACCAGTTAGTTCCATCAAGTGTTCTTTCTCAGAAATCTGAACTCAAGACATAAAGTGGTGAACAGCTAGTAGAAATAAAAAGCTTAAAGACTTCATTCATCACCTTAAACGTTCACCTTAACTGCTGAAAGAACTCACAGGACTCAGGTTATACTCATGCAACAGCTTCATTGCTGGCAAAGGACACAGACAGCAATCACAGGAGAAAGGTACACATTGACAGGGACCCAGGACCTCAGGCACACGCAGCTTTGACTTCCCACCCCTGGATTAAGTCGCACAGCGTGTGCAGGTCTTGGCCACAACCAGGATGTCCGTGAAGCCTCTCAATACCAACAAGCCTAAAGTCTGCTCATCATGAGGGTCTTTTATAGGGAGCTGGTCACGCTGGCATGTTCTATCTATGCAATCCCCTACATTCTCTGCTAAAACCGGGTTCAAATCATAAATACAATTACTATTGCTAAACAATGCCTACAGACAGATACACACTGCTGCAAAACAACTCGTGGACATATGGTTATGGAATATCCTTCCTCTTTAATTAATACATATTGTCACATTGGCCAAGAGTCAGTAACTCTGGAGATATGCATGCAGTCAGTCCAGATTGGCTGAGATTAATCCATGATATGCAAAGACACAAAGAAAAATAAGAAAAAACAGAGATTGGCTGACTCTAAACAATGCTGAATACTGGAGTAGGGAATTGAACAGCTACTGAGGAGGCCATGACAACAACCCAGTCAGTAGAGCTGGGTTGGGTCCAAAGAGGCCTCCAGTTCCTATAGATGTTCTGGGCATCTGGGATAGCCTAGCATTTCTATGTTCCTGCGGTTAATCCCAGGAGATCAAGATTTTTTTCATATTTCTCACACATCTTTACAATAAACTCCATCACTTGAGGCTGAACAAGTCTAACACACTTTCCTGAAGGCTAAAAGATAGCACCAAAGGCCTAGACGACTACTTGAGTTCCTGTATGCACTGGGATTTTAGACTGTTGCCATTACTCAAGCTGCCTCAACTGGCAAATTTCAGAAGTTATGCTATCGATAGGCACAGTACATTTTTTAGTCCTTCATTTCACAGAATTTATGTTTTTAGTGGTTAAAACTTTTTTCTGGCCAGGTGCAGTGGCTCACACCTGTAATCCTAGCACTCTGGGAGGCCAAGGTGGGAGGTTCGCTTGAGGCCAGGAGTTCCAAGCCAGCCTGAGCAGGAGCGAGATTCTGTTTCTATTAAAAACAGAAAAATTAGCCAGGCATAGTGGGGCACGCCTGTAGTCCCAGCTACTTGGGAAGCTGGGGCAAGAAAGTTGTTTGAGCTCAGGAGTTTGAGGTTGCAGTTAGCTATGATGACACCACTGCACTCTAGCCTGGGCAGCAGGCCTGTCTCAAAAACAAAAACAAAGCAAAGTAAAATTTCTGTGTCTCAAAAGATATAATCAATAGAGTGGAAAGGCAACCCATGGAATCTGATAAAAAGTTAATAATCTAGAATATATAAGCTGGATATGGTGGTGCACACCTATAGTCCCAACTACTTGGGAGGCTGAGATAGGAGGATTGCTTGAGCCCAGGAGTGTGATGCTGTGGTGTGCTATGATCAAGCCTGTGAATAGCCACTGCACTCCAGCCTGGGCAACACAGTGAGACCCTGTCTCTAAAAAAAAAAAAAAAATGCAAATCTGATCTTGTTTTAATTAGTGTTCAGTCTTATTGGTGTTCCCTCTTCCACTCAGTCATTTCACACGATAACCCATCTTCACCACTTAGAATCCTGCCAATCTATCACTTCCTTGAAGCTTTCCCTGATTCTCCCAGTAATACAAGTAATCAATTGTTCTCTCCTCTGCATCAGGTCTTATCTTATAAATACTTCTAAAGTTGTTTACACCACATGGGTCTGTATCAGTTTCTTGATTTTTGTCTTTTTCTCTATTGCTATATTTGGGTAATGAATGTGACTCGTTTGGCTCTGTATTTTCAGTATCTAGCACAGGGCATAGCGTAATCAATGATCTTAA
>CAUYSK010044207.1:0-42417 GCA_963575035.1 Avahi laniger | reverse complement strand
TAGAAAAAAAGTGATTGGCCTTTCCATATATGTTTTTTTTTTTTTTTTTTTTTTTTTGAGACAGAGTCTCACTCTGTTGCCTGGACTAGAGTGCCATGGCATCAGCCTAGCTCACAGCAACCTCAAACTCCTGGGCTCAAGCAATCCTCCTGCCTCAGCCTCCCGAGTAGCTGGGACTACAGGCATGCGCCACCGTGCCTGGCTGATTTTTCTATTTTTAGTTGTTTTGGCTAATTTCTTTCTATTTATAGTTGAGACGGGGTCTCACTCTTGATCAGGCTGGTCTCAAACTCCTGAGCTCAAGCAATTCTCCCGCGTCGGCCTCCCAGAGTGCTAGGATTACAGATGTGAGCCACCACGCCTGGCCTGCATTAGCTATTTTTCCCCTTCCTCGACTGCTTGTAGTTTGAGGGAGTTTTAAATGTTCTGGTTTGTTACTGTTATTATTAGGTGTGCTTTAACTTTTTGTTAACATACAACATACTCATAGAAAGGTATATAATCATAACAGAGAGCTAAATAAATGTGCACAACTTGAACACATTTATGTAACCAGTACCCAAATCAAGAGCAGAACAATTCTATCAACCTCAGAGCCCCTACTTGCTCTCTTCTCATCAAGATTCCTACTCTGTGAGTAGCTACTGTTCTAAGGCCAGAGATCAGATTTGTTTGATATGGACTGTATGTACGTATAACCATCTACTACATGCTCTTTCATGTTTTGCTTCTTTAGCTCAGCATTCGTTTGTGAGGGTCATCATATCATGTCCTATGCACGGAATTCATTCATTCTCACTTCATACAGAATCCCATTGTGTGCAGATATCGCCGCAGTCATCATTTGTGAGTATTTGGATTGTTTATAGTCTAGGAATATTGTGAATAGCGCTTCTCTTAACATTCTACTACGCGTCTTTTGGTGGACCTCTGCACTCATTTCTTGTGTATATCTCAAAGAATAGCATTACTGGGCCAGCTATACTAGACACTGTCAAATAGTTTTCCAAAGGCAATTGTACCAATTTACTCTCCTCGGTAATGGATGTGCATTCTGGTTGCTCCAATCTTCCCCATCACTTGGTATTGTCTCTGTCATTTTAACCTTTCTAGTGGTTCTAATGGGCTGCACTGTGGAATTAAATTTGTACTTCCCTGGTGACAAATAGAGTGAGGCACCTTTTTTGATTGTAAATCTGTGGCTCAGAGAAGCTAAAGGTCTCTCCAAAGGTATATGACTAGGAGGTAGTTATAAATGACAGGTCTAATGACACTCTATGTTAACACTGCCTTTTCAAACCGAGGTGTGGATTTAGGCCATAATAGTCAGCACGGGGGAGGCAAGAGCTCCTCACACTCTGTATCACCTCTTTTCATCTTGAATAATACATTCCATTCTGGGACATAAGAGGGATGGGGTGAATGAGGGTATGTTCACAGGGAAACGACCAGGGCAGCAGTCAGACCTCTAAGGAGAACAGTAAGAAGAACCTATAGGAAGAAGACAAAGGGGGAACAGAAAAATTGTCTAATTTGTGGAGGGCCATCTTCTGAAAGACGGGGTAGGCTGGTTCTGTGGGGTCCATGACACAAAATAGAAACTGCAGGAATGGAGATTACAGGATGCCAAAGTTCAGCCCTTTGCTGTCATGCTCTTTGGTCCGGCTTGGCCTGTTGTTGGCCACACAAAATATAGAATTTGAATCGCTCCCCCACCCCCAAAAAATGTTCTACAACTGGATTGTGGTGATGGTTTTGTAACTCTATAAAGTTACTAAATATTATTGAAATGTACATTTTACAGTGTGTGAATTGTATGATTGCAAATTATACCTCGATGAAGCTGGTTCTTTTTTAAATAAATAAATAAAGCCAGGGCAGTTTCCCTCCCAGGCCACAAAATGCTGTCATCTAATTTGCACAGATTAGAGGTGGAGTCTATACATAGGGGTCACCTGAGAGTACAGATGTCATCTACTTCATCATGTCATCCTTCCCAATAAATACGCACAGATCCTTCTCAAGCTGCAGGGCCCAGACCTGAGTTGTTCACGAAGGACAGACATAGTTACAGTCGGAGATCCCCACATATTCACAGATGAATCCTTGCAAAATTAGCCTTTGTAAAACAGAACTAACTGTGGCCAGAGCAGGCAAACAAACAAGGAGGGTACTTTAAGGAGACCTCTTATTATGCTCAATTGACTCAAGGTGCGTGAGAGATTCAGGAGTGAGGCCAACGTTGCACGAGGCCAAGGAAGTCTGAGAGGCCTCCCAGAAAGACACAAGCAACGATTTCATTTCAAAAGAAGGGATGGCTAAGCAAAGGCTATCGGAAAGGAGGAGGAAAGGCAGGCCAGGCAAAGAAGAGAAAAGGGACATGATATTTTTTAGAGACAGGAAGAGATCAAGTGCAAGCACAAGGGAGATTAAGTCCTTGAGGAAGAGTGTCACAGGATGAAGGAAGCGTGACCAAAAGGATGAAGGGAGAGGGTAAGGGAAAAAGGATGAGAAGTGCTTAAATAGATCTGCAAACTCATATACACACCAAATATTTTCTGTATGCTTAATATATGTCACACACAGACATTTCTACTAATTTTTAAATATGTGCAGATGCTACTCTGATTTATATATCTTCAAAATGTGATACTGGATTCATAGTTGATTTTGTCATATGTTTTCTCAATCATTGAATTTTAAAAGTCCAACTTATGTATGTATAAGAGGATTTTTTTGTCATTAAAAAGGTGCCTTATACTTGCAACCATCGGCAACCGTTAGTCTGGAATGTGATGTTAATCTACAGAAAACTGGAAATATACAGAATTAAGTAGGGGAAAGATAGGTGAAGTCCAAAAGGGAATTTGGGTGACTCATTCATCCCTCCCAGGGTTGAAAAGTATTCAGAGACCTCATGTGATGCATTCTTCTACTTCTGGCCAGGGTCAAACCTCATCCATCCTGGACAGATGAAAATCCATCTGGTTCTTTATCATTATTTGGATTTGTTCCCCAAATTTTTTTCAGTGGAAATCACTGTAGTGGGTACTATGGAAATATAAAGACAAATAAAATATGTTCCCAGCTCTCTGAAAAGAGAAATACAACTCTTACTGGGATCCTTCCTTTTGAAATCATATGTCCCTCTCCAGGATTTCTTTACTGAATCTAATTTTGACCTTTGAGGGACTGTCATGGGGTAGTCTCAGGATTTACATTTTCTTCTCTAGGGGAATCACAAAAAGACACATGATGCTTGAAAGACAAGAAGAGCAAAAGGCTAGATGCTCTCCACAATCCATTTTATTATTGTCCGTAGCATTATTCCAGCACGAGTGGGGAAGACGCAGTAAGGACACGGAAGACTCTTGGCTGGAGTCACAACTGTAAGAAGACATTCTCCCTCCCCATCTTCCCCATGCTCCACCTGCGTGCACACACACACACGTACACACATCTTGCAAACCACGTGCTTAGAAAACAAGCTAATCAGTGCTTGAACAGGCAAGCAATCCAACAACAACAACAACAAAAAAGGACATTTAAAGGAAGGCTCCTATTTTCTCACTGACAGGACACACATTAACTAGACTTAGCAACAGCTGCTCTGGTGGGAAGATATTTTTCTTTGGGCTGTCAATAAGTTTTGATTTTCCCCCCATTCTTCCAGCATATATCTAGAAAAATTTCAACATGATATCACTATTTCAGCATTGCAGAAACGGCTTAGGGTAAGCAGAAAATATTCTCTGTCACTCTCTCAGTGGAAAGATGAGGTCATTGAGGTTTTCTTATCAGGCATGAACTCTGCATAGAGAAGTACTACCATTCCAAGGAATAGCAGACCTAGAAAGAAATTTCCCAGAGGTAATGACCTTCGAGCTGAGCTTTGAAGAATGAAATCTTCCACATCTTCTATCACAGTCTGTGAACATATTGGTAGCTCAATTCTTGGTTATTGACCAATTGAATTAATATGCCTAAAAAAGGCAGACACATATATATTTAATGAAAAGATAATGCCATGTATTTATGAAAATTAAAGGGGAAGCATGAAGGATATTCAAGGTTGGTAGCAGAATTAGTAATGCTTTATACTGATTAAGCCAAGGAAGGTGAGAAGTTAAATTGGTCTCAGAGGATTAAAAGGCAGGATGTGCTGGGATGGATCCAAAAGCTATTCCATGGGATTGAAGAGGGAGAAAGGACTATTGCTTGGGAACAGTGAGAAAGGCAGCCCAGCTGGAAAGATGGTTGCTGGCTAAAGAGCAGTATTAAATATTCAAAATAACTTATTCAAATACTTATAAGATGCAACAAAAATGAGACGGCTCCTGTCCACAAGGAACTCCCAGCTGATATAGCAGATAAGCAAAAAAGCACACAGATTAGAATATGGTAGGATAAGTGCTAAAATAGGATAGATACAGTATTTTATGAGTTTATGCAGAATGACATAAGATGGCAAATAAATAACCTCATCTATCTTTAGATAAGTACAGCCTTCCTCTAGAAGTTAGTCAAGCGGAGGATGTGAAATGATATTCCTGGCAGAGGAAATTTCATGTGCATGAAACAGTATGATAAGTTACAGTAGAAGTTCTTAATTATGACCACATATTAGAGCCAACTGTGGGACTTAAAAAAAGCAATCAATTTCCACTTCTGGTTAAGATACAATAACTTGTAAGAGAATATATTTCCCAGTGAGGATAACTACAAAAACCATACAAAAAGAAAAAGGTAGACTGCTCTTAGAAGGCATTGGAGAACAACTAAAGCAGCCAGGCCTTGAGGGGCTGAGATCCTGGAGAAAAGGTGAGCTCAATATTTTGTTATGCTTTTATTCCTGAGGTACCGACTGATTCATAAGAAGAATGGGGTAGAGAGATTGAGACAAAAGCAATGAATCAGAACTTTTGGCAGTCTCACAGAGCCAAGAAGAAATTTGGAGTTCAGGGCTAATAAAGCAGATGAGACTTAAAAGATCAAGACCCCAAAGAAAAGAGAACCTCGGAAAAGTGAGTCCACTATTCTGCCTTGCTTTCACCTTGAGGTATTTGTCGGTTTCTAAGTTGTATGGGCCAACATAAAGAGACCATACAGTAACAGATAACTTTCTGTAATCTCATGGTACTGAGGGGAGGCAATTATTGGAGTTCAGGACACAACAAAGAAGAGAAACCCTGTAAAAACTGTAGCCTTCAGTTGAGCTCTCTAAAGGATATACCCTGAAATTAAGGACAAACCTAAAGTAGATTAGCCCTTACGAAAACCAAAATCAAATCCTGAATCATCTTAGTCATTACTCAGAAAGTTGATCTTTTTCTACTTTAACTGTCAGCCAGATGAAAATGAAAATCTCTCTGGAGGAAGATAACATAAACTGAAGCTTCTACAATTTATTATACATAATGTCCAGCATTCAGTTAAAAATCACTAGGCATGCCAAGAGGAAAAAGAAAAGAAAGAAACAGACAATAGAAACAGCCCCACAGGTAATCCAGATATTAAAGTTACGTGACACAGTCTTTAACTGTGATTAATATGTGCAAAAAGTAGATGGCAAATAGATAATTTCACCAGAGAGCTGTAACTTATAAGTAAGAATTAAATGGAATTTCTAGAACTGAAAACTACAGTAACTAATAACCACAGAAATAAATAACTCAATAGATGGATTAATAGAAAAGTAGACACATCAGGAGAAACGATTAGAGAATTTAAGTGTAGGACAGTTGAAAATGTCACAGTGAAGCACGAAGAGAAAAGAGTTTGAAAAAAATACAAAAAAAGGCATATGAGACATACAGATCATGGTGAAAAATGCTAACATACTTGTAAGTATAAACTAAAAAAGACAAGAGGAGAAGAACAGAACAGACACAATATCTGAAGAGATACTCTCTGACAATTTTCCAAAACTGATGAAAATTATCCAATCACAAATTGAATAAACACGGTGAGCACCAAGTAGAATACATACACATGAAACCATATGAGTAACTCTCTAGTCAGATGGCTTTAAAGCAAAGACAAAGAGGAAAACTTAAAAGAGGCCATGCTAAAAAGACATGTTGACTTCCATGGAGGAGCAATGAGACTGGCAGTTAACTTCTCAGCAGAAATACTGGTGACATATTTAATATGTTAAAAGAAAATATTTACTTTTATAGAATTCTATACCCAGGAAAAATATCCTTCAAAAAAACGAAGACGTTTTTTAGACAAACAAAAGTTGAGAGAATTTGCTGCTAACTGACATACTAAAATAAATACTAAAAGGAGTTCTTTGAACCAATAAAAAATGATCTCAGATGAAACTACAGAAATGCAAGAGGAAATGAAGAGCAGTGCAAAAAGCAAATACATGGGTAAATTAAATGAATATTTACTGTGTATTACAATAAAAAAATTAATATCTTTGGGGTTTTTAGAGTATATGAATTAAAATGCCTGAAAATTATAACATGAAAGTAGAAACAAGAGTAAAAAAGTCAATCTATTTAAAAATTTTTGCATTATTTGGGAAATAGTAAAAGTGCCAATTCATAGTAGACCCTAATAAATTCAGGATAGAATCAATGCACTCCCAGTCAAAATCCCAAGGGTTTTGTTAAACTGAGAGGCTGATTCTAAAATGTGTATATAAGGGCAAGAATACCTAAGACAGTCTGGAAGAAGGGCAATGCTAGAAGACTTACCCTATATTAAGACTCTTTATAAGGCTATTCTAACTAAGTTTTGTCATATTGTTGTAAAAGTAGACAAACTGACCAATGGAATAGAATAAAGAATTCAGAAACAGAAACATATGATTACCTGATGTGTGAAAAAGAAAAGATCATCTTGTCAATAACTGGTTCTAGGTTAATTTAATATTTATTTGAAGAAAAAAAATTAGCTCCAACCTTGCATTATACACAGTAATTCTCTTCATGTGGATAATAGATCCAAATATGAAAGATAGATAATAAATATAGTAAAAAATAGTATAAAATAATATCTTATTACCTTTGGTGGCAAGTATTTTTTAAATAGGATACAAAATCATAACAAAATATTGATAAATTTGATTTATTAAAATCATTAAAATTAGAAACTAAAAAACTGTCAGAAAGATGCTTACTGAGTTCAAGAGAACAATGCATTAACAAAGAGAGAATTTCAATAAAGAGATAGAAAATATAAAAAAGTACCAAACCAAAATCATGGAGTTAAAGAATACAATAACTGGACTAAAAACTCACTATAGAGGTTTGAGAGCAGACCAGATCAAATAGCATAAAATATTAGCGAACCTAAAGACATATCATTGGAAATAATCCAGTCAGAAAAGCAAAAAGAAAAAAGAATGAAAAAAGTTTAAGGGACTTATGGGAAAGGATCAAGTGTACCAATATAAACATTATGAGAATCTCAACAGAAGAAAATGAGACAGGACAAGAAATCTTATTCAAAGAAATAATGGTTGAAAACTCCCAAATCTGGGGAAGGAAATGAACAGCCAGATCTAAGAAGCCCAAAGGATACCAAATAAGATGAATCTAAAGAAATCCACACCAGGACACATAATCAAATTGTCAAAAGTCAAAGGCAAAGAGAGAATTTGAAAGCAGCAAGAGAAAACAACTTGTCACATGTAAAGGAACCTTTATGAGACTATCAACAGATTTTTCAGCAGAAACTTTTAAAGCCAGAAGAGAGGGAGGGGGATGACATATATTCAAAATACTAAAAGAAAAAAAAAAAAAAGAAAACCAAAAATGCTGCCAACAAGAAATACTCTACCCAGCAAAACTGTCATTCAGAAATGAAGGAGAGACAAAGACTTCTTCAGACTAGGCAAAACCTGAGGGAGTTCATCACCGCTAGGTTTGCCTTACAAGAAAAGCTAATGGGAGTTTTTCAAGTTGAAAAGAAAGAATGCTAAACAGTAATATGATAGTATAAGAAAGTATGAAACTCATTGGGAAAGGTAGATATATAGAAAAATATAGAAGCCTGTATTATAATGGTGGTGGGTAAATTACTTTTCATTCTAGTATAATAGCTAAAGGATGAAAGTATTAAAAATGACAGCAACTAAAAAATGTGCTGAAAGATACACAATATGGATAGATGTAAATTGTGACAACAATAATCTAAAGTGTGTGCGTGTGTGTGTGTGTGTGTGTGGAGGGGAAAAGTTAAAGCTTTTTGTGTGTCATTGAACTTGGATTGTTATCAGCTTAAAATAGACTGTTATAACTATAAGATATTTTGTGTAAACCTCAAGATACCCAGACAAAGAAAATTACAGGCCAATATTCCTAATGAAAATAGATGCAAAAATCCTCAACAAAATACTATAGAAGTTACACAAAAGGAAAGGACAAGAGAATCAAAGCATATCAATGAAAAAAAAAATAAAAGAACAAAACACAAAGGAAAACATCAAGAGAGGAAAAGATAGGTGAAAAATAACTTCAAGACTAACAGAAAACAATAAAAATAGCAATAGTAAATATTTACCTATCAATAATTGCAAGTAAATGAATTCAACTCCCTAATTAAAAGACATATAGTGACTGAATGGCTAAATAAAACAACTAGATACTTTCTACAAGAAACTTACTTTAGATTTAAGGGCACATATGGGCTGAGAATGAAGGGTTGGAAAAAGTTATTCCATGAAAACCAAAAGAGAAATGGGGTGGCTATATTTACATAAGGCAAAATAGATTTTAAGTCAAAAATTGTCACAGAAGATAAGGACATTATATAGTGATAAAGGGTCAATTCACTAGGAAAATTTAATTGTAAATATATAGGCACCCAACTTCAGAACACCTAAATATATAAAGCAAATAGTTCATGATGTAACTGAAGGCAGAAATAGCAATACAATAACAGGAGGAGACTTTAATACCTCACTTTCAATAATAAACACAATATTCATATAGAAGACCAATAAAGAAATACAGAACATAAACAATACTATAGGCCAACTGGATCTAACAGACATATACAGACTATTCCACCCAACAGCAACAGAATTCTTTCAAGCACACATGGATCTTTCTCCAGTATAGATCACATTTTAGGTCACGAAACAGGTATTAACAAATTTAAGAAGACTGAAATCATGTCGAGTGTTTTTTATGGCCACAATGGACCAAAACTAGAAATCAACAGCATAAGGAAAACTGGAAAGTCCACAAATATGTGGAAATTAAATCACATACTCTTGAACAATCATGGGTCATAGAAGAAATCAAAAAGGAAAAATAGAAAGTATGTTAAGACAAATGAAAATGAAAATGCAATGTACCGAAACTTGTGTGATGCTAAAAAGCAGTACTGAAAGGAAACCTCATAGTGATAAATGTCTATGTTAGCAAAGAAAGATCTCAAATAAAAAAACTAACTTTACATCTCAGGGAGACAGAAAAAGAAGAACAAACTAAGTCCAATGTTAGCATAAGGAAGGAAATAATAAAGATTAGAGAGGAAATAAAATAGAAAAACAATGGAAAAAATCAACAAAACTAAATTTTTTGAAAAGATAAACAAATTGACAAACCCCTAGCTAGACTAAGAAAAAAAGATAGAAATAAAGTCAGAAATAAAATAAGAGACATTACAACTGATACCAAAGGAATTAAAAGGATCATAAGAGACTACTGTGAATAATTATAGACCAACAAATGGAATAACTTAGAATAAATGGATAAATTCCTAAAAACATGCAGTCTACTGAGATTAAATCACAAGGAAATAGAAAGTCTGAATAGCTTCTATGACTAGCATAGAGATTGAATCAGTGATCAAAAACCTCCCAGCGAAGAAAAGCCCAGGACCAGATGGCTTCGCTGGTGAATTCTACCAATCGCTTAGATAAGAATTAATACCAACCTTTCTTAAACTCTTCCAAAAAACTGAAGAGGAGAGAGCACTTCCAAACTCATTTTATGAGAACAGCATTACCCTGATACCAAAGCCACACAAAAACACTCCAAAAAAAGAAAATTACAGGCCCATATTCCTAACAAAAATTGATGCAAAAATCCTCAACAAAATACCAGCAAACTAAATTCAATATTAATAAGATATGTTACACCATAACAAAGTGGGATTTATCCCTGGGATGTAAGGATATAAAAATCAATTTATGTGATATGCCATATTAACAGAATAAAAGATAAAAATCACATGATTGTCTCAATAGATTTAGGAAGAGCATTTCACAAAATTTAACAGTCTTTCATGATAAAAACTCTCAACAAACTAGGAATAGAAGGAAAATATCTCAACATAATAAAGGCCATATATTAATGTAAAAAGGCCATAGCTAACATCATACTCAATGGTGAAAAACTAAAAGCTTTTCCATCATTGCTTTGTTCATCATCTCTGACCTTTTTTATTCAACATAGTGTTGGAAGTCCTAGCCAAAGCTACTGGACGGGGGAAAGGAGAGCATTTAAATCAGAAAGGAAGAAGAACAATTGTCCCTGTTTTCAGATGATATGATCTTACATATAGAAAACATTAAAGACTCCATTAAAAAATTGTTGGAACTAATAAATACATTCAGTAAAGTTGCAGGATACAAAATTAACACAGAAAAATCAATTGCACTTCTATACTCTAATAACGAACTATATGAAAAAAAATTAGGAAAATAATTCTATTCACAATAGTACAAAAAACAGTAAAATACCTAGGAATAAACTTAACTAAGGAGATGAAAGACTTGTATACTGAAGACTACCAAACATTGCTGGAAGAAATTAAACAAGAGACAAATGGAAAGAGGTCTTCATGGATTAAAAGACTTAATATTGTTAAAATGACCATACTTCCCAAGACAATCTACAGATTCAATGCAATTCCTATCAAAACCCCAATGGTATTTTTTACTGAAATAGAAAAAAAGCAATTCTAAAATTAATATGAAGCTACAAAAGGACATGAATAGCCAAATAAATCTTGAGAAAGAAGGACAAAGCAGTTATTACACTTCCTGATTTCAAAATATTACAAAGCTACAGTAATCAGAACAGTATGGTACTGACAGACATATAGACCAATGAAACAGAATAGCCCAGAAATAATTTGCATGTTTATGTTCGACTGATCTTCAACAAAGGTGCCAAGAGTATACAGTGTGGAAAGATAGTCTCCTCAACATGTGGGAGTGGGAAAACTGCATATCCACATGTAAAAGAATGAAATTGTACCTTTATCTTACACCATACACAAAAATCAACTCAGAATGGTTTAAAGACTTGAATATAAGACTTGAAAATGTAAAACTACTAGAAGAAAACATTGGGAAAAGGCTCCATGATGTTAGTCATGGCAATGGTTTCATGGATATGACGCCAAAAGGAGAGGCAGCAACAAGAAAATAAACGAGTGGGACTGCATCCAACTAGAAAGCTTCTGCACAGCAAAGGAATCAACAGAGTGAAAAGATAACATATAGAATGGGAGAAAATATTTGAAAGCCATATATCTGACAAGCGGTTAATTTCCAAAATATAAAAGGGACTCGTACACCTCAATAATAATAAAAAAAAATCCAAAAACCAAAAACTAAAAAATCTAATAGTCTGATTTAAAAATGGGCTAAAGACTTGAATAGACATTTCTCCAAAGAAGACACACAAATGGCCAACCCATATATGAAAAAATGCTCGAAGTAACTAATCATCAAGGAAAAGCAAATCAAAACCCCAATGAGATATCACCTCACACCTCTCAGGAAGGCTAAGACCAAAAAAACAAAAGATCACAAGTGTTGGTCAGGGTGTGGAGAAACTGAAACACTTTCGCACTGTTGGTGGAAATGCAAAATGGCGCAGCCACTATGTAAAATAATATGGAGGGTCCTCAAAAGAAGCAAAACAAAACAAAAAAACTACCATATGATCCAGCAATCCCAACTCTGTATATTTATCAAAATTATTGACATCAGAATCTTGAAGCAATAGTAACACCCATTGTTCATTACAGCCCTATTCACAATTGTTAAGATGTTGAAACAACCTAAATGTCCATGGGCAGATGAATGGATCTAGAAATTGTGGAATGGACATATATGATGTAATAGCATTCATATTGCAGAATGTCCTTCTTTTTGAAGGATCCTTTAAAGAAGGGTATTCTGCCGTATGTCACAACATGGATGAACCTTGAGGACATTATGCTTAGTGAAATAAGCCAGTTACAGAAAGACAAATGCTGCATAATTCTACTTATATGAGGTATCGAAAACAGTTGATTCATCGGATCAAAGAGAGAAATGATGATTGCCAGGGCTAGGGGAGGGGGAAAGGGAAGTTACTGATCAATAGGCATAGAGTTTCAGTGAAGCAAGATGAGTAAGCTCTAGAGAGCTGCTGTACAACATTGTATCTATCTACAGTCGACAATAATGCTTATACGCTTAAAATTTGTTAAGAGGGTAGATCTCATGTTAAGTGTTCTTATCATAACAAAATATAATGAAAAAAGAAAACAACCAAAAATCATGAAAGAGAGTGAACAGACAAGCCTCAGCATGAGGGAATATATTTGCAATACGTGTGTCCAACAAAGAACTTTCATACAGAATATATGAAGATCTCCAAATCAACACACAAAAACAGGCAACCACTTCACAAAAGAGGGAATGGTCCAAGTGGACAACAAATGTATGAAAAGGTCCTCAAGGTAGTTACGAAGGAAATTATAACCACAATGTGATATAGCTACACAGCCATCAGAATGGTTAAAATTTAACAGAAACTCAAAATTCCAATTTTGGGAGACTGTATGTACATATTGTTGGTGGGAGTGTTAATTAGCACAGCACTTTGGAAAACTGGCATTATCTAGTAAAAGTAAACAATTTTCTGTCTTGTGATTCAGTATTTTTATTCCTAGATATATATATTCAAACATGTGTGCACCAATTAGATATCAAGAAAGTTTGTAACAGCATTACACATAGTATCCCTAAGTGGAACAACCCAAATATCTATGAACAGTAGAATAGATAATAAATTGTAATACATGCTTACAGTAGAATCCTGAATATCAATGAGAATGAATAAGTTACTATTAGACACAAAAACATGAATGAATCTCACAAATTATGGAGCAAAAGAAGTCAGATACCAAAGAATACATACTATGTGATTGCATTTCTATGTTGCTCGAAAACAGGCACAATGTAACCTTTAGTAAGAGGAGGAACAGTGGTTACCTGGAGGGGGGCGGTAAGGACTGGGAGGAAGCACAAGGGAGGTTCTGGGGTGCTAGCAACACTTGATGCCCTGATGCGGTGGTAACACAGGCGTGCTCACTTGGGGTTGGTAGCCTGGGCTTGAATCCTGGCTCGTTGAAGGCACGGCCCCACCTTACTTAACCTCTCCAAGTCTCAGTTTCTTCATGTGCAAAGTTCAGAAAATAAGACCCAGAAAGATGGATGAGGGGACACAGGTAAAGCTCCTAGCCCAGGGCCTGGCATGAGCTAGTGGCTCCACGAGTGTTTGTTCCTGTCCCTTCACTTTGTGGCTACAAATGAACCCCGTCTGACCTAGTTAGAGAGGATGCCACCCCTCTCCCCTCTTCCTCTGCTCCCACCACATTCATCAGTGAGGCTCTCTTGAAGGCAGGCGGCCACCTATGCGACAGGCTGCTGCGATAGTCTGTGGCTACTAAACAGAGTAAGGATGTGTAACTTGCCCAGGGACCACACCTATAACCTTGGCTTTATGGGCTGCGCTGCAGGCTGTATACATGGCACATAGGCTGCCGGCGTTAGGGATCTCTTCTAGTTTTATCTCTTCATGGGGACGCCGTGGCTCTCTGACGCAGATAGAAGCCTGCCATCTTTATTTATTCGGTCTCTTAGAATAAAGGAAGAAGCGGTGGTGTGGAGGGTATCCCAAGCATTTGGCTGCATCCCAGTGTTCAGGATTAGCTTTTACCTCCCTGGCCTCTTCCTGCAATTCCTCTTGGATCGGGTGTCCTTGGCTTCCTGTCCTAAACTGTTGGAGGGTGGTTGCCGGGCAGCTGTGAAACATCTGCCGCCGCATTCCACCTTCATTAGAGAGGTGGGCAAAGTGATATATGTGTGAATTTTCCAAATATTGTGTGCGTTTGTGTGCACTTGTATAAAGTTTCATTTTTAAGGCCCTTTGTGGAGTCCCCGGGATGAAAGCGTGGAGCTGACACTATCGTTATTACAGTGAGAGCCTCATATTGCTGGGGCATATATAATGTTTCCCAGGCATATAACGTTTTTCATTTACAGAGGCAGCCTAGAGCACATTCCAACTTCAAAGATTTTCCTTTTTAGATGGTGGTTTCCTCCTCTAAGTCCTTGGGAAAATGTTGCCACATTTTTTTTTTTTTACCCAAATGATTGATTTTCTTGAAAAGAGCATATAGAGCTAATGTAAAGATTTAATTTTTATGAGTTCTCTAATTCTTTCCGGAAAAACAGATCACTACTCTAAGTGACTGTGTGGGGTGTAGAACCCCCGTGGGAAGGCGGGGGCCAGGGCCGAGGGTGCTGAGCTCCCGCGTGGCACTGGTGGACAGCGCAGGCCGAGGGCCTCAGGGCCGGAAGGAAGGATGCGGCCTCTGGCAGAGGCAGTGTGGATTCTTGTTCCATCTCCTCTTAGTTGTGAGTTGTGCATTGTGTGTTCTTGGGCACTTAATCTCATCACGAAAGCAGAACCACCACCCTGCTCTGCAGCACTAAATGAGATAGTGCAGGCCAGTGGTTTTCAGCTGGGGTGACTTTTTACCCCCCGCCCCCAGGGGTGTTTTGGGACACATCTTTGGTTGTCAGGACTGGGAGGGGGGTTGCTACTGGCATGTAGTGGGCAGAGGTAAGGGATGCTGCTCTACACTCCACAACGCACAGGACAGCCTCACAGCAAAGACCTAATCAGCCCAGAATGCTAATAGTGCGAGGTCGGAAGCCGTGGTGTACGTGACCACTTGGGGCAGAGCTGTCTGTCCCTTAGCGGATCCGCCCTCCCTCTCCCCTTTCCTGCGCTCTGTACTTTCTTCTCCAAGCTTTTTCCCGGGAGAGGACCTCCGTGGGCTTTTCCATGCTTTTTCGGTTAGTTCACGCGCCCTTTCTCCACTGTGGCTGTTTCAGACCTCTTCAGTCCTGTCGGAAGACCCATCTACCATCCTTCCCTCTCACTCTTAGCACATGACAAGCTTTCAGGGAAAATAGACATTGACAAGAATTCGTTCAATTTTCTGCTCCCAAATTGACTGACCTACTTCATCTGTAACTTTGAGGCAGACACTGTTGTTTCTAACCCAAATTCACCCCTTTCTTCTTTCCCATTGGAGCCCTGATTTTGTTTGCGTGCTGGGTAGAGATGCCTTAATCTCAGGGAAGCCTTGGTCTAGGGGTGACTGTTAAGTACCAATTTCAGATAATGTGACCTATCAAGAAGTCGTCTGGAGTACTTCCGGAAAATGTTTTTCTTTCTTCTAAGAAGGAGGTGTATGAAGAGAATTATGCTCTGTACCAACACATGGTTCCTGATTATGAATTGATCATGTAAGGACGTGATGCTTAGAGCTGCTGCAGCCATCTTGCAACCATGAGGCAAATGTGAAGCAAATCACAGGATTGTTAATTCTGAGCCCAGCCGACCGACACTGAGCTGCTTAATTAATGGCAGCAAAACTCTCTGACTTCCAAAATGTGAGTTCAAGTCACAATCCCGGAGGGCTTACTGTTACTTGAAACTGAAAGAATTTCTAATATATACAACGTCTTCTTTCATTCTTGTGCCAGTGAAATACCTGGATCCCATTTCTATCAATCTTTCCAGAGGTTCTCATCCTTCATTGTTTCTCTCCTCTCTTTTTAACTTTTAACCTTTTTTCTTTCTACTGGTTTTTTTCTAATGAATATTAAGACATGATCAAGTCTTTCTCACTTGAAAAAAAAATTCTTTTCCAAAACTCTTCCTACATTTATCTCCTTCCAGGTACTTCCCTATCTCTCATCTTAGCTTTCATAGTCATTTCCTGTTAGGTTTTGCCTGTACCTGCTGTCTCCTTCTCTCTACCTCCCACCTTCTCCTTCAGCTTGGCAATCTGGGATTCCACTCCTACCACTCCATGAAACTTGCTAAGCTCACCAAGACTTCCGCTTTGCCCTGTGCAATACGTGCTTGTCAAATCTGATCTCATCCTAGCGCTTGGCACAACTGACCCGCTCCACCCTGCTGACATCCTCTCTTTCCGTGGCTTTGGTAACGCTGCCGTCTCTGTGTGGTTTCCTCCCACTTCTGCAGCTGACTTGCAGTCTCTGTACTGAGCCCCCTCCTTCTGCCCTGTTGGAGGGTCCTCCGCCAGCTCCCCTCTCCTCCTCTTTGCTCCTACTTGCTGCAAAGTCTCCTCAACAGCCCAGCAGCCGTTCATCATCCCTATACTCCCAAACTTCCGTCTCTAATTTAGGATTCCGTTCCTAATTTAGGATCCACGTGCTCATCTACTCTTGAACAACTCCACTTAGAAATCTCCCGGGAACCTCGGGCTTCACATATCCAAAATTCAACATCTTTCCCCACAACCTCAGATCCAACCACGACACCCCCTTTTACCCAGCTGCTGCAGCCTGGTGCCTGGGAACCACCGCTGACGGCTCCCTCTCCTCACCTGCACCCTAATCTTTCCCAGTGTGTGAGTAATGTCCTGCTTGCCCTGCGCCCACAATCTCTCCCTTCTTTATTTCCTGCCGCTCTCTCCTAACTTGTCTCCCTGTCTCTATCTTGCTCTGCTCTACCCCATTCTGCTTTCTAAACTGCAAATCTAACCGTGTGCATCACTCTCCTGCTTAAATCCTACTGTGGCTCTTACAGTATGTCCAAACTCATGACCACGGTTGATGAGGCTCTGTCCTCTGGTCACTTCTTGCCTTACACTCTCCGAGGACGTGCAGGCCTCAGATGCATCCCTTTCTTGAGCCCTCTGCCCCCTTCTCCTCTCCCTGGCCCAGCCTGGATGACTCTACTTGCCTCCGAAAGCTGAGACAAGTCTCTCTACACCCACATTTTGGATTAGGAGCCACTCCCATGTCCCACGTCTGCCTCCCATGTTGGAGCACTGAGCTGAATTCATGTTTCCTTAAGCATCTGTATATCCCCATTAAACCATAAGCTCCACGAGGGCAGGCCTTGTGTCTGACGTGTTCCCCATCTGTTGATGCTCACAGAATATTTATGGAGTGACAAGAACAATAGGCATGATGTACGAACAATCATGGTATGTCGGGGTCCTCCGTCGTGCCTACAGATGGATGGCCTCTCCCTCTGCTTCCTTCATACCCCGCTTCTGACCCAGCATCTTCTAAAGCCCACATGCAGTTTCTGCCCACCTTCATGTATGCAATCTTGTCATGTTTCATTTTGTCCCTAGGACAGTTGTGAGGCGGCGTTATTACTGTCATTGCAGAGACAGAGTTCAGGGAGGTGAAGCAAACTGCCAGAGGTCACACAGCTGAGAAGTGGCAGAACCAGAATTCAAACGCTTTGTCGTTTAAGCCCGTGGTCCTTCCACCACAGTCGTCCTGCATGAACAGTTTATGGAGGGGTTTAATTTACAGTATTATTTAGCTCTTCATGTAAATTCATCGTATATTGCTAACTAGAGTGTTGAGACGCAGGTGAGGTCTTTTTTCCACTGGTAGGTTCGCGGGCAATGGTTGGTGGTGGATTGACTAACAATTCCAACTTAGAGCTGGGCGTAGCTCCTGGGGCTGGGGAAGTGGGAAGGGGAAGTGTTCTTTAGGGCCAATTCTAGGACTCCTCTTTTCCTCCCTGTAAATGGACAAGTTCATTTTTAACCTCAATTTCTGGCATAAATGGGAGCACAAGAAATGTTAGTTCTCTTCCCTCTGTCCCTCAAGAACATTCCTGAAATCTGTCTAAGAACCTTCCCTGGGACCTGGTTTCCTGGAGTTTGCATAGGCTGGACACCTGGCTTCCTACCTTGTGTCTGTGTGATCTGTTGCGATTGGGCACATAGTAAGCAGAGCCAGAGGGCTGTTAGCCATGGCGGGCGATAGCCCTGTCAGTGCCCAGAGGGTCCGGGGGGTCACATCATAACATTTGCATTCCACAGGGTCTGCTTGAGAAAATAATGCTACTCTATCTGTCCTCACTGTCTTTCAAGAAGAGACCACTATGTATTCCTCTCTTAGTATTCATTTGTCATTCACCAAATACATATGTTTGAAAACCAGTAGCATCGTTGCATAGGCCACTGGGAATTCAGATCACAGAGAGACAATTACAGAAACTGGAGAGGTTCTGGGGGCGAGGTGTCAGGAAAGGCTGTCTGGAGGAAGTAATGAGCCCACCGGGGCCTGGGATAGTAGGGACACTCTGCGGGGCAGTGCACACAGCACGGTGGCAGGCACTGGGGGGGATGCAGGAGAAACCCCAGCCTTTGGCCTTGCCTTTCAGAAACTCAAAATTAAGTTAAAAGGGAAAGGGTCCTTTGACATAGTTAAGAAACATGCCAAGCACTAGCTATTCAGTGTCCAAATGGATGAAATAGATTTTTTAAAATTAAAATTTTTTTTTTATTTCAGCATATTATGGGGGTACAAATGTTTAGGTTACATATATTGCCTTTCCCTGCCCCAAGTCAGAGCCTCAAGCATGTCCATCCCCCAGACAGTGCGCGTCGCATCCATTAGATGTGAATATACCCACCCCCTCCTACCCTCTCCCACCTGCCTGACACCCAATGAATGTTATTACTATATGAGCACTTGTGTTGGTGAGTTAATACCAATTTGGTGGTGAGTACATGTGATGCTTGTTTTTCCATTCTTAGGATACTTCACTTAGTAGAATGGGCTTCAGCTCTATCCAGGATAATACAAGAGGTGCTATATCACCATTGATTTTGTGGCTGAGTAGAACTCCATGGTATACATGTACCACATTTTCTTAATCTACTCATGTATTGATGGGCTACTTGGGTTGTTTCCACATCTTTGCAATTGTGAATTGTGCTGCTATAAACATTTGAGTGCAAATGTCTTTTCAATAGAATGTCTTTTGTTCTTTTGGGTAGATGCCCAGTAATGGGATTGCTGGATCAAATGGTAGTTCTACTTGTAGTTCTTTGAGATATCTCCATATTACTTTCCACAGAGGTTGCACTAGTTTTCAGTCCCACCAGCAATGTATGAATATTCCTATCTCTCTGCAACCATGCCAACATTTATTGTTTTGGAACTTTTTTATAAAGGCCAGTCTCACTGGAGATAAGTGATATCTCATTAAGGTTTTGATTTGCATTTCTCTGATGATTAGAGATGTTGAGCATTTTTTCATATGTTTGTTGGCCATTAGTCTATCTTCTTTTGCAAAGTGTCTATTCATGTCCTTTGCCCACTTTTTAATAGGGTTGTTTGATTTTTTTCTTGCTGATTTTCCTGAGTTCTGTATAGATTCCGGTTATCAGCCCTTTATTGGATGTGTAGCATGCGAATATTTTCTCACATTCTGTAGGTTGTCTATTTGCTCTTATAATAGTTTCCTGGCTGTGCAAAAGCTTTTTAGTTTGATCAGGTCCCATTTATTTATTTTTGTTGTTGCTGTGATTGCCTTTGGGGTCTTCTTCATAAATTCTTTGCCTAGGCCAATGTCTATAAGAGTTTTTCCAACATTTTCTTCTAGAATTCTTATAGTTTCATGCCTTAGGTTTAAGTCTGTTATTACTGTGAGTTAATTTTTATGAGAGGTGAAAGGTGTGGATCCTGTTTCAGTCTTCTACATGTGGCTATCCAGTTTTCCTAGCACCATTTATTGAATAAGGATTCTTTTCCCCAGTGTATATTTTTGTCTTCTTTGTCAAAGATTAGATGGCTATATGAGGATGGTTTTATATCTGGGTTCTCAGTTCTGTTCCATTGGTCTATGACTCTGTTCTTATGCCAGTATCATGAAATTTAAAGAATTTCCATGAGGGCTGGGGATGAGAGCCTCACCACCTAAGGGTACCTCCTGAGGAAGTGAGTTTCCCATCACTGGAGGTATTCAAGCAGGTCTGGAAGGCCACTTTGAAAAAGGTGGGGTGGCCAGGGGAGGTGGCAGAATTTATATACAGAGGAGGATGGTGTTTTCAAAGTTGACAAATTCTTTCTAAAATGTCTGTATGAACTTCAGTTGTTCAACTGCCTCTCTCATGATTTTTGCTATGCCTGAATTCCAACCGTGTTATTATTTATGCACTGTTGTAATTAAATAGGTATATTTAAAAAGGAAGCTAGTGGAGATCTACATCTACGATATAATCTCTAACATTTTAGTGAAAACAGTAAGATGTAAAAAGGTGTGCTGGAGCCCATTATTTGTGGGAAAAGACACATTTACACTCATCTATACTTGTTCATGCATGAGCTATTGCTAGAAAGTACAAAATAGGCTGTTAACACTGGTTGCCTCTGCACAGGATACTGACAGATAGGGCACATATACTTATTGAAAAAAGAATGAAAATCATTTAAGCAATCAGTGTCAATTCCATGCCCATTTCCTAAATTAGAGCGTATGCTATATACCCATAGGAACAATATTTGAGTAATAAACACCTGCCTTTTTTTATTTTTCTATATTTTCTAAAATTTCTACAGGAAACGTACACAGGATTTTTGACTTAAAAATTATGTTAAATGACACTACCAGATCATGGAGAATGAGGCAGACAGAGGGGAGAGGTGGGGGAGGCTGCGAGAGCTCCATGTAGGCTTAGCCAGCAGAGGTGGGAAAGCACCACGGCGGGGGTGAGGAAGGATGCTTGGAGTTTGTTAACTGGAAGGGAGTTTTGGCCCTGAAGATTGGGCCAGGGATCCGGGGGGAAAGGATCCCAGGGAGACCAGGGACTGACTCCGATTCCTCCAGTGAGGGGCCGAGGGCTAGGGAAGGGCTTCGGCTGGAGGAGTCCTGGAGGCTGGGAGCAGGGTTGCACCTGAGCAAAGGGAAGCGGAGGCTGGAGGAGGCCCAGGGCGTTAAATAGGACTGGGGCAAGGTGGTGGTGACAGGTGCCAGGGTGCTGTCAGGGCCACTGGGTTGTGCAATCCCAGGAGGCATCTTTCACTTTGCCCTGCACACACAGCCTGAATAGCTGGACACGGGGGGCTTGGCTGGGACCAGCAGGGGAGCTGAGCGGGTTGAGGGAAGGGAGGCCGTCAGGGGACACCTAGAGCTGAGAGCTGAGGAGGGAGGGGCGCGGGAAGAGCCCTGCATCAGGGCGGGCTGGGGCCTAGGAGATGCAGGAGGTCGGTGGGAAGATCTGGCTTGAGCGATCTCCTGTCCCAGCTGCAGCAGGTTGTGCGCTGTCTTCCTGATGTGGACTACGAGCGCAGTGTGCCTGCAGGCCATGCCCTGGCCATGAAGTGGAGGTGCTACCCGTGCGTTGCTCAGTCATCCCCCCTCCGGTGGTGGCAGGCATGCCACAACTTAGGGAAGGCTGGCCAGGGTGGACGTGGGACCAGCCAGCCTGGGAGGTCACATGGCACCAGCAGGTGTCGGATTCCAGGCCGCTGAGAGAAGCCCTAGCTCTCCGGAGTGGTTGAGGTAGGCGTTTCTTCTGGAGGCAGAGACGACAAAAGTGAAGGAGACCTGTGGAAGGTAGACCGGCTGCTAAAAACAGATTTACTGAATCCACGTGCAACATCCTGATAGGAAAGGTGGTGGGCAGTAGAGAGGAAGTAGACATAGTCCTCGTTTTCCTTTCCTTACGGGTCATGGAAGGGGGTCCTGAAGTGGAATCATAAAACCACCTTGGCCTCCACCCTGTCCCTAATATTGAAAATGCCGGTTGGTATAAGGCATTGCTCCCAGATAGCCTTATTAGTCTCCTTGGAAAGGAAGTTAAGGCCTCTTAGAAACCTTAAATTTAAGATTCTGAAAACATTCTTTCCCTTAGTTCTGAAAATCTACCATTGTATTTATTTATCTCTCTGTTTAGGAATCCATCAGAGACAGGAGTTTCATTCTCCTTTCAGACTAGGCGACAAGAAGACACGCTTTCCTTTTCACTAGTTTCCCCTAGAAGAAAATGACATTTGCCTATACAGTTCTATTTTTTTCCTTTTGGTTTTTAATTACAAAAAGCTTCTAGCAGCTGATTTATTATATAGGGAACAAATTGTGTCTTTGAGACCCAGTGCACTGTAATTACTTGAGTTAGCACTGCAGATATCTACGCAGGGGCCAGCAGTCAATTTTGACTCAGAATAGATAATACACGGGCTGCTATTAAGTTTAATGTAGATTAATGTGAGTTGCTTCCCTTTGCACGTATGTATGCAGGTACCAATAATTAAGATTAATTTCCACTAGATAGAATGGCCTTCGTTGTGCACAGTGCCAGAAAATGCTCCTTTAATAGCTGTTAATTGGATATATTTGCTTTGATGGTGAAATCCTGATTAGTCTTGTTACCCTGAAAACTCCTCTCCTTGCTCCCTCCCTCGCCCCACCCACTCTTCAGGGGAAAAAGAGATTGACAGTCTCTTTCCCCGTAACATGGTGTTAGAGCTTGGGAGGTGATGGTTTTGCACTCCCCCCTCTGAACCCCTTCACTCCATTTTGAATCGGTCCTAGCTAGTTCCACTTAGTGAGCACCTACTTGTGCTAGGTGCTGCTTGACTGCCACGTTCACTCGTAAGGCCAATGCCGCCAGATGGAAATTACCACCCTGTTTGTACAAATGAAGTCACTGAGATTGAGCAGTGTTAAGGCATTTGCCCCAGGCCACAAGCTAGGAAATGACGGAATGGGGGTTTCGGTCCAGCCACTGTTGGAATACATATGTAAGAATCTTAAAATTTTTAAAAATTGCCAAGATGGGCCATTATCCTATCGTCAACTGTTGTTCTCTTCCATTTCCCCGCTTCTCTGCAGGTTTCAGAGCCTGACCTGAAGCGCCGTCTCTCTACCTTCCCTGGGTGTCTCTTCACTACTATTTCTCCTCCTCCTCACATTGACGGTTCCAGGCCAATTGGAAAGAAAATGGAAACCTTCAGAGTTGGTTAAAAACACTAGGCAAAAGGCGGGCTAGTTTCTCGACAGGTCCCAAAGGCTGGTTTAAGGGAAAGTTGTGAAATGGTAACAGTTCTAGAAAGGTTTTTTACTTCTCCGTAGCAGTAATATCCTCCCCCCTTCCCATTCTGTGATGGGAACTTCCTTTCTTATATTTTCACGTTTTTCATACAGGTACTCTTCTATAAAGCAAAAACTCCTGGTGACAGTGAGCCAGAGCCAGCTTCTATTGGCCAAGGCAGGTGGTAAAGGGACGAAGCTGAGGAACCACCTGAGGAGAGAAGGCTCAAAGATGGACTTTGCCCCTCCTGATTTTGCTCCAGGTTGGCGGAGTCTTTAGAAGACCTGAGCTGTGATTTGGGGTACCCAGTGGGTGCTGGCTGCTCTCACATGGCTCTAGGGGAGGAATGTGTGCTTTGCTGCCTGGGAGAGCTGAGGTGGAATCTTGCCTCTGCCACAGATGAGCTGTGTGGCCCTGATACGCTTACTCAACCTCTCTGAACCTCAGTTTCCTGCCTTCCAATATCATCTGATTTATAAGTATTTTTGTTTTCTAAGAACAGATGAGCTCATCTGTGTTATATTTAATGCAGTATTTGGCACTTTCAATGAATATTATTTTCTTTTATGTTTTCAGGAACTGTGGCCCTATTAAGGTTTAAAGGGAAGCAACAATCTTCATGAAATTTTTTTCCTGGGGGAGCTGAATTTGCACTGACAACACTGGGTAGGAAAAAAAATTTCTATCTGGTTCTCTTTGGGGACAGTCTCTCAAATCCTTCCTCATCTACCTGTAAAATTAGAAAGTTGGACTCAGTCATTGGGGTGCCAGTGGCATTTTGAATGGGCAACTCATCATTGCATGGCACCATCTTGCACATTATAGTACATTTGGCATAACCTTCCCTGCCCACTAATTACCCACAGCACCCTCAGTCATTGCAACAACTTACTGTCACATTTCTGGGTGCCTCTTGGGAGATCCTACGTCCCCCTGACCCAGCTGAAAGCCACTGGCTGAGTTTCCTAGTTCTAATATCCCTCATTGGCACCCTGCAGCCCTTTCCCTGAGGGCACATAAGTCAGGCTCACTGTCCCAGCAATAGCTTCTGATGGACTGAGGAAGTTCCTCATAATCGAGGTCCTGCTACAGAGCAGACAGTCCCCTGTCCGGGGGAAGGATTCATGGGCCGCTCTAGCCACCCACCTTCCTTCCTCACCGCTGGGTGTTTGATTTCAGCTTGGCTCCCAAATTCTAGGCTGGCACATGCCGGCCACGGAGCATGTGAACCTGAAGGGGTGAGATGCCCTGATCCCCTCTTGACACTTTGTTCTCATGTGGCTCTGAGTTGAAAGAGGAGATTTAAGTCTCGTTTCCCTTCTGCACAATATCTTACAGGCTAACTGCCTCCTTTCATCAGAAGTTTAAAGTGAAATTAGAAAGAAATATTATTGATATCTAGGTAATAAGACATGATTTTGGGGGTAGGTAGGTGTAATTAATAGCTGCAAAGGTTTTTAATCAGGCCTAGCTTCTGCTTCCAGAACTCTGTATGTAAATCCCGATACAGTTTTAAAGTGAATATATTAAACTGTATTTTTTTCTGATAAGAGTATAGCTGGGATTTAGTGTCTCTGGCTGTGGAGTCTGGCCTGGATTTGACTCTTCTGTCGTTTATTAGCTGTGTGAGATCATGTGAATTACTAAACTCTGACAGCCTCAGTTTCTCATTTGAAAAAGGGGAAAATAAAACCCATCTTGCAGAGGGATACTATGAGAATTTAATAAAATAATGTCACAAAGCAACAAATATGATGCCTGGGCATATGGTAGGAATGTAACTGAGAGTATTATTATTAAGAAGGAGAATAGCTTATGAAGAGGAGAAATCTTAAGCCCCAGAATGGGCTTTAATTACAGCAAGATGGGCCAAAGTCAGCTCTAAGAAAAAACAATTCTTGAGGATATACATTGTTTTACTTTAAGGCAAAGAGTAAGAGAATGTCTAGAATTCCTGGAAAAACCTTTAGGAATATATGACCTAGTCCATCAGAAATAGGATCTGACCAGACAGAGGGAGAAAGATAAGGTTAGTGATTTTCAAACCTCAGACCGCGTGTGACTAATTTTACCCTGATGTGATGGCTGTAAACTCACACACCATTGTACATCTGATGGGCACAGACATGTGCCAGGCAGGTGTGCTTGTGTCTTGGCTAAGGATAAGCTTGTGAAGTTTTTCCTGAGTGGACACTCATAGAAAGGGCTTTTGAAAAGAACTAGTGCAGAAGTCTCTCTCCCTAATAAGGCCACACTTCCAGGAAGAGAATTGTATATGCCCAAGTTTGGCCAGACACCCTGGATTCAGAGATCTACATGCAGACAAGGAAACTGGCAGCAAAACCTGGCGTTTTAAAATATTAACATTTGCGACAGGATACATCAGCAAGCAGTGGGGCCTGGAAAGCTAGGACCTGAGTGGGGCCCCTAAGATTAACCTCGATGCCATAGAATAATCACAAAACTGGGCAGCCAGGTGAGCAATGTCCTGGACAGGCCATGAGAGCTCAGTGTGGCTTTCTCGGGCATGCTCAGCATACGATCGTTGAATTCTACTGTGATTTTGGAGTGTGTGAGTAGTGGGAACAATTGAGAGACCATGGCACAGGTATTAGCCTGTCCACATGGAGCTTATGCTGATGTCTAGAGATCACTGCTGAAGCGGGGCAACAGCTGCTGAGGCTGACATGACCGCACTTAGGGCTGGACTTTATTTCAACATTATTAAGGGGTATCGTGTAGACTGGTGTTCCTGCTTTTTTTTTTTTCGAAACAGTCTCAGGCTGTTGTGCAGTGGCTTCGTCATAACTCACTGCTGCCTCAAACTCCTGGGCTCAAGTGATCCTCCTGCCTCAGCCGAATAGCTGAGACTAGAGGTTCATGCCCCCACACTTGGCTAAATTTTCCTATTTTTTGTAGAGACCTGGGCTATACTGCCCAGAGTGGTTCTGCATTTCTGGCCTCAAGTGATCCTCCTGCCTCGGCTTCCCAAGTGCTAGGATTACAGGCATGAGCCACCGCACCTGGCCCTTGCTATACCTAGAATATCTGAGATGAAAGGACAGGTAGATGGAGGAAAAATGGATGGGAAGAAGGAAAAAAGAAAAGAAAGAAAGAAATGGATGAAAGAAAACTGAATCTAAAATTGAATTGGAAGCACTCTGAGCAGTTCTGGGTTTAACACTCAAAAGTGGAACTGCAGGTACAGAGAAAGCCCAGAAGGTGGCGAGGACAAAGGGCAGGTTGGATAGCCACGTGCAGAAGAATGAAACAGGACCCCTACCCCTCACCACTAACAAAAATTAATTCAAGATGGTTAAAAGATTTACATCTAAGGCATGAAGCCATAAGAATTCTAGAGGAAAATGTAAGAAAAACTCTTATAGATATTGGCCTAGGCAAAAATTTATGACTAAGACTCCAGTAGCAATCATGGCAACAACAAAAATTAATAAATGAGATTAGATTAAACTAAGACGCTTCTGCACAGCTAAAGAAACAATCACAGAGCAAATAGACAACCTACAGAATGGGAGAAAATATTTACAAACTACGCATCTGATAAAAGGCTAATACCCAGAATTTACAAAGAACTCAAGCAAATCAGCAAAAAAAATCCCAAACAACCCTGTTAAAAAGTGGGCAAAAGATGTGAACAGAAGCTTCTCAAAAGAAAAAAGATAAATATCCAATAAACATATGAAAAATGCTCAACATCACTAACCATCAGGGAAATGCAAATTAAAACCACAATGAGATATTATCTTACTCTAGTTAGAATGATTTCATTAAAAAGTCCAAAAACAATAGATGCTGGCATGGACGTGGAGAAAAAGGAATGCTTATATTAATACATTGTTGGTGGGACTGCAAATTAATACAACCCTTATGGAAAACAGTATGGAGATTCTTCAAAGAACTAAAAGTAGACCTACCATTCAATCTAGCAATCCCACTATCTGGTATCTACCCAAAGGAAAAGAAGACTTTTCATCAAAAATACACATGCACTCAAATGTTTATTGCAGCACAATTCACAATCTCAAAGATGTGGAATCAACCCAGGTGCCCATCAATTCATGAATGGATTAATAAAATGTGGTATATGCATACCATGGAGTACTACTCAGCCATAAAAAAGATAAATTAATACTTTTTGCAATAATCTAGATGGAACTGGAGACCATTCTCTGAAATGAAGTATCTTAAGAATGGAAAAACATACACTACATGTACTCACTATTAAATTGGAACTAACCAGTGAGCACACATGTGCACAGAGGGAAGTAAAACTCAGTGGAAATCAACCAGTGGGGATGAGGGGCAAAAACAGGCACAATGGACACTATTTGGGTGATGAGTACACCTGTAGCTGGGACTCAAGCATTAAAAATCAATCCATGTAACTTAAAATATTTGTACACACTTAATATTTTGAAATTAAAAAAAGAACGAAAAAGAAAAAACAAAACTCTTCACTACACTCAGTATGAGCTGGGATGTGGTCAAAGCTGTCATGTCATAGAACGACATGCATAAACCCACCTTGGGCACAGTCACAAACCTCCTGGATTTTAGACCAATGATCAGAATGTTTCAAGAAGGTAGTTTGAACACAAATTAAAGGGAACATTTCTTTTCATTCCGTTAAATTATTAAATGGAACATGAGGTGGTTATGGATTGAAATTATTACTCAGACTAACGGATCAAATTTACATGGAGGCAGGTTTAGCGTGAAATTTATCATTAAAAACCTGTCCCGCGATGAGGCAGACTTCCTCAAGACATCGTGAGCTCCTGGTCATTGAAAACGACTTGTTAGGCAGGCGGTGAAAGTGATTCCTGCACTGGGCCAACAGTTGAACCAAAGACCTCTCAATTCTCTTTTTAATTTCTAGGTTTTATGTTTCTAGAATCAAGAGGGACTTAGATAAATTCTTACGTGGCAGATCCCATTACAGGTTCTTACTGGAGACTGAAATATGGTATAATACAAATTTATGGAGCAACGTAGGGGAGGAAGGAAGTGAAGAGGGGGATAAAAGGGCACTAGCCCGGATTGTGCTCTGACCCGTACTAGAATTTATTAATATAATGTGTCACTTAATCCTCAGTTACCCTGGGAGGTAGGTGTGATTAGCTTCAGTCTTACAGATGAGGAAACAAATGCTTGGGGAGGTTAAGTGAGTTGTCTGAGGCGACACAGTTGGTGAGGAACACATGGATTTTTTGCCTATTCTTTCTGAAGACCAGTCCAAGCCCTCTCTGCCACACCATATGCCTCTTGAGTGCCCTAGCTTGGTATTTTCCTGGGTGCTGCTGCCCAACATGGCTCTGGCCAGATGGCCCCTGGCTCTGAGTGGTGCCACCTACCTCGTGATCTGTTGTTATCTAAAGGAGTATTCATCTCCGGGCAGGATGGTATAGTGGTTAGTGAATTGGAGTGGAAGTAAGAATATATTGGTTGTTTTCCTCTTCTGTTCAACCGTAAAATGCAACTCTCTCCCAATCATCCCCTCAATAAACATATCACCAAAAAATAATAATTAAGTAATACTTTATTACTTATAATTTTTTGGTAAAACATTTATCCTTGGAATTCATGAAACAAAATTCTTGTCCCAGGGCAAGATTTTATGCTTCGGAGCCCTAGTTACTTGATTTTAAAAGCAAAGAAGGAAAAGCTAAATTATCTCTAAGGTTTTCACATTATATATATTTATTGTATACTATGTCATAATATATAAATTATATACACACGTATATGTGTCTATACATATATGTATATATACTTACATTTATATTAATGTTAATATTTAAATCAACATCTACTTATCTACACTAATATCAGCAACAGTGATACAATTATCCAATAATCCAAAATAAGGAAATATTAATAGTCTAAAATCCACTGTTGTGTTTTAGAGTACATTATTTAGTGATCTTGCTCTAGATTTACTTAAAATAATGATAAAATAAAATTTTATTTCCTAATAGCACCCTGATTGGTTGGTGCAAGTAAGAAGTCCAGGAGCATTGAAGGAAATTCGCTTGGGTTGAAACAAAATCATGTGCAGAGTACTGGCCACCAGCTAAGAACTGACCACACTTCATGTGGGGGCTGGCATGAGACAGGCCCGAATTCAGGTCCTGACTCTCACATTGCCTGGCTAGAGTAATCTTCGGTAGGTTATTGAACTTCTCTGAGTCTTAGTTCCTCACTGGAAAGTACCTGTCTCATAGGCTTGTTGAAGGTGAGAATCGTGCAGGTAAGGTGCCTGACACAGGTTGGTGCTCCATAGATGGTGGCTGTATTGTCATGCAAGTCCTTCGTGGTCATCCACACTCCTGCCCTCAGGAGCGTGCCCTCAGACACTGTCCCTCAAGGGCAGTGTCTCTTCTCTTGGGTCAGCGTGTTGTATGTGAGTGCAAAGGGGCATTTGCCTATATTTGGGAGAGAGGCAAAGATCATTTTGGCTGTAGAAACAAAAGTCTCTGAAATGCAGCCTCTGGAAAAGCCATTCCCATTTGTTTCTCACCATGCCCATGAGGGTTCAGGGGGTCTCCCCGACCTCTATAAATTCGCGCCCCCATCACCAAACCTTGGCAGCCTCCTGCTACAGCAGGCACAATGCCTGGAGTGCTCCCCGGCAAGCTCTCCAGCCAGGAGGGGGTTAAAACCAACATTTGCAGATAAAGAGGTAAACATATTTACATTCTTCTCTTCACACTTTATGCATATGTCATGCAGTGAATAGTTTTAGAGGTCTGTTTGTACTATCTCTCCAGAATTTTTACAGTCTGGAGGACACAAAATCTCTATAAAGTGACTTATTGAAATAGAAGCAGATTGGTAAAACCGTTTCCCTCTTATGAACTGTGAAGAATGATCCTCTAAATGAAATCAGGAAGGAACTGGACAGAATCTTGTTTAATGGTCTGACAAAATGAATCACAACGATTCCAGACATCCATCACTGCTAAAAGGGGACCACAAATGATCTGTGAACCACTATATATTGATTACCCATGTAGTACAAGTGTCGGATTTAATGTTCACACACCATAGAGAGGCGGCAGGGACAGATGGTGCCTTAACTCTTCTTTGATAGATTTTAATGGTGAAATATTGATTTCTATCTGGCCAAGGCCTGCTGTCAGGGGCCAAAGTCATTTGTTGGGTATTGCCGGACACCCAGTTGGCCTGGCGTAATCAATCATTTTTGGCAAGGCAGGTGAAAATCCGGAGAGAAGCACCTTGGAACCCAAACTGGAGCGTGATGTGTCTGAGTCCAGCCACCGAGAGAGAGAGAGAGAGAGAGAGAGAGAGAGAGAGAGAGAGAGAGGACTCTTGGAGATTGTGCTTGTAAAGAATTATTAATGATAAGACATGTTTACTGAGGAGAGTCACAGCGAATCAGAGCTGACATGAAATAGTCTGGGAGCCTCGCGGAGAAAATGAGCCTCTTGCTAAGAGGGACTATATTTTATTTAAACATCCTTCTAAGGCTGAGAACTCAGGTAATCTGTTGTGTTACAAGCCACTGGCTGTTCTTGCCATCCAGAGAGATAACACTGAGGCGCTAATAGGAACACATCAATCACAATCAGGCTGCAATTCCAGCAGTGTCTTGTCCTCCCAGCTCCTCTTTAAGCTCCTTAATAACGGTGATAACATAGTTCGGGGGCTGCTGAGAGGGGCTCTCCCCTCTGAGGGTCATATTCATAAAGTGAATAGCTTGCCAAGTCAGCATCCAGGGAAACAGATCTATGCCGGGGACTTGTGTGCAGGGAGAGAGGGAGGGGCCTGGACCAGCTGGGGAGAGCTGGGCTCCAACAGGAGAATTTTCTGTCATCTGTTGGTCCTGGGTCCTGTGATGTCACTCCTGCCTCCTTCCTAAGAAAGGGGTGTGAGTGTGTGTGTTATGCGTAATTAACAAGTAACAAGATTCGTTTTCTTGGGTAGCTTATAAAATGGTTTAGAAGGCAATTCCCAAAGGGAACTCTCCGCATGTTTTGAGAGATGGCAATAAGTGGGAATAAGTGTGTGGCTTCCCAAGAAGACTCGGGAGGGGGATGTGTCAGGGAGGGTTGGGGAGAAGGGGGTCCTCCTGGCCTCTGCAGGTCAGTGTCAACCTCTAACCTATCACCTGCAAGGTTAAGCATCTATTTGCCTGTTTGACTCCTCTGTAGACTATGAGCTACTTGAGGATGGCTGTTGTGTCTGATTAATTCTTGTATCTCCAGTAGCCTAGCACATGGCCTAGGGACTGACAAGATGCTCAGGGCATTAATACGGCTGAATACATGAGTGCAGGCAGGCGCTTGTGTTGGAAAGAAGTCAGATGTACTGCCTTGCACCTCCTGCATGTTCACACGCATATACATGTGATATGTGTGTTTGTAAATATGCACATTCATAAAGGAATACACGGACCTTATGAAGACATATAACGCATTTTATATTTATTTGTGTGATTTATTTTTTGTGGGATAGCATAGCATAGTGACTGACAACCTGGACTCTAGAGCTAGACTGCTTGGGTTCAAATCCTGGCTCCACTACTTATTAAAGGATGACTTGGAGCATGGTGCTTCAACTCCTTGTGTCTCAGTTGTCTCGTATGTAAAATGGGGATAATAACAGTTCTTATGTTTTGAGGATTAAATAAGTTAGTAGATGTGAAGCATATATATATATATATATAAAATAGTACATTGCAAACAGAATCATAAATGTTTTATGTTATATATTTATGCTTAAATGATATATTTAGCCATGCCATTATATTCAAAATATTTATTAATACATAAATGAATACATATATACACATGGAAAATATTTATATGGTTGGTATTAGGAACCCCAACAAATGTTTGCCTTCTTCTCTACGATATATCAAGCCTGCACTTACTTTGAGCAGTAAGTTTGCTTTGGTGGTGGTTTGAAGGGGTAGCAGATATTTTGATTGATAGTAAATTTGTGTACTCTGGCGCTATTTCATGTTGGGAATCTGTACTTGCCTGAGTGTGTTTATCTCCCAAAACTGTGCACAAGGAGTATGTCCCTAGCTAACCAAGTGAGTGTGTGTGTGTGTGTGTGTGTGTGTGTGTGTATACACATACATATTGGTGCTCACATGCAAAGGTGCTGCAGGACAGGATGAGCCCAGCTTTGTGGACTGCCCAGCTGTGCAACCTGCCCCCAGATGTGAGCGCGCAGGCTGCAGATTCCGCTTAGATTATCTTGCTTACCTAATGATTTTTGCTTCACTGCCTTGCTCGATTGTGTTCACCAGGACGGCAGGCTATTAAAATGTCAAGGCACATTGAATTGTTGTTATCCAGGAGAGAGACCTTTCCAATCAACCTGTGTTCTGGGGGTTGCACAAACTTCAAGAAGGCGATTGGAGAGAGGCTTTATGGCTTTTCTACATAGGTGGGGGCCAGCAAGGAGGTTGGGAGAGGGTAGAGGGAGGGGTAGAAGTGGGGCAGGCGCCTGGGTTTATGGCAGCTGGAGTGTGCTAATTAAAATGCCATATTCTCGAACAGGTATTGGTGGCTCCTTGCCCTTGCGTTTCTGGGTAACTGCAGTATGGCTTGCTGCGCGATGCTGTGGTTTAACGGGAGAAGGGGAAGTGACTCGCAGTGGGCAGTGACGGTGGGGGCTGAGGGCTGCAGTGCGGAGGATCAGGGTGGGGTACAAGGAGCAATACTGCAAGGCAGAAACAACAAGGAATTATAATCCTGGTGTATTGGCAGGAAGGGCTAGAGAAAAATAACAAAGCTTTCCCTGGCCCTGAGCCTGTCCCGGCTCCGTGGAGAGCCACGTCCTCTGCACCACTGACGGCGGTGGGAATTTCAGGGGTGACCGTGCCGAGCCGCGGGCTGCAGTGTTACCCGGCGGCTCTGGCCCAGCCCCCGACTGCGCCAGCTGGGACAGTCTGGAGACCTTCTTCTTTTCATGCCAAGTCTCATTTTGCCAAGGATTTATTTATTTTTTTTTTCGGGGAGAGAGGGAGAAGGGGAGAGCAGGGGCAAAGGACGTTCTCATAAAGTATCTGGCGATCGGAGCCGCTGAAGGCTCCAACCAGAAACTCAAACTTCCCTGGACTGACTTTTCCCCTTTGTTCACATCATCTCACAAATATTTGGCCTTCCCCGGCCACGTCTGTTTCAGAGAGACGGCTTTGTTGTTGCCTGTGCACGGCTCTGCCAGGCGCTCCGCGGTCCCTCCCCCTCGCCTCTGGCACCCGTGACCCGCCGCTCGAGCTCGGTGGCCGCTGGGGGCTGCTCCGCGCTCTCGCCTTTGTCAGTTTGAACTGCAGGAGTTTTACCTGCGTGAGCGCGCTCACACACGCGCGCTCACACACGCGCGCACACACATGCGCGCTCACACACGCGCGCGCTCACAGGCACACGCGCGCTCGTGCGCATGCGCTGCCCTACTCCTCCGCCCCTCGCCCGCCCTGTCTCCCCGCCGGGTAAGTCACAGGCGCCCATCGTTCTCAAGTTGCTCGCCCTTCCTGCCCCAGCCGTGCCCTTCCGAGCTCTCCACTTTATAGTGTCATCGTTGGCGCAGCCCATTCTTAAACCAAATCTCAGTCGCACGTTTCCCGCCCGCCTTCTCTCTCACGTGGCTGTGCCCGCTCAGAGTATCTCTGTGAGGCTTCCTCGACTTCCCTAGCCTTGGGTCCTCCTTCAAGATAGGGGACGGGCAAGTGCTCCCCAGCATCTCTGGCCCTGGAAACTTGATTTGGTTGGGTTTCCGCCGACGTTTACCCAAAGACTTTGTCCCTGCCCCCAGCACGCAGTCTGGGGCTTCTTTGGGGGCAGTTCAGGGGGATGCTCCCTCCTTCCTTCCAAGCAGGGTGAGGTGCCCCGCATTTGAGTTTCCAGGACACCTTTCCTAGCTTTTATTGAAAATGTGTGTTTATTTGCCTTGAACAAATTGGTAATTTGTTCATTTAATCAACAAATATTTATCGAGCATTTACTATGTTGAGTTTTAACCTGTTTTTAAGTGTTAGGGATATAACGGGCAGAAAAAAACAGATACAGCTCCACCTCTCATGTCCTATAAAAGATTCTTTTTGGGTAAGGGACCATGTTATATTTATTTCTGTAACCTGGAACATATAGATGCTCAATAAATTTCGGATGGATAGATGAAAGAAAGAATAAATCCTCTCCCCACCCTCTTGAGCAACACCACCATTTTCTGTGTGTGTCACAAAGCCAAGATGCAAACTCATCATGGCAAGCTCGATAGATTTTACTTTCTCAAATTCCTGTATTTCCATTTTCCACTTGGGTCTTTGAAGCCACCCTATGAGGTGGCTTTGGTCCAATTCTAGCATTCCATTTTGTTAAGGCTCGGCGGTGCAATGTCAAATATCAAACAATTCTTTGGTGACTGAGCCTGGACCAGACCTGACCTTGGGCCTCCACAGTCCTAGCCCGTGGCTCTCTAAATGACATATAGGCCTGCGTGTCCTGTCTCCTGTGCCTGCCACCTGCCCCCTAACCAGAACCTCAAGAAAATGTTAAATCAGTGAATAGGCTGGTGCCTGGTTTCCATTTAATTCTCTTCTAGATTTGTCTTAGACTCTCCACGGCACTGCTTAGGAGGGAGAGTGATTTAATGGATATTAAGATATGATCTCCTTTCTTAGCTTCCCCTTACCCCCTACCCTTGCCCCCAATTATCTGTATGAAGCCTGGTAGGCTCAGCTCTATCTTAATTGAATTTTCTGACAGTCTCCAATAACTTGGAGCTTAGTGCTGTGCCCATCACCTGGGTCAGTTCATTGCCATGATTAGATTTATTTAATTAACATAACCCCCATGTACCTGGGCTGAGAGGGACAGACAGCTTCCCAAATGTTCTCTGGACACTGTGCTAATGGCAGACTTGGTTCCATGCCAGCAACCTTAACCTCATGCAGAGCTGGCCCTTGAAATCCTTGCTGTGGTGGTGAGGCCAGGGCTTTTGGGTCCTGGGGGCCGCTGCCTTGGACCCATAGCCTGCCACAGGGGGAAGAGGAAAAGGGCGGCTTGGAGGGACTGATTCACCAGCAGCAAAGGACAGCCCTGCCTCTCCTGCGGTGCACTGGAGACAGACAGCATGGGCTCCATTATATATCAGCTGGGGCTTTTTGGGTTCCATGCCTCTGAGTTCCAAGTTCCTTATCTGTAAAATGGGACTAATAAAGATCGCCTTATGAGACTGCTGCAATGACTCAATGAGATCAGGTCTGTAAAGTGACTAGTATGTCAGCGCCTTGCACAGAGTGCACCCAACCTCCATGTGTCTCTCTCCAACGTAAGTACACACAAACACACAGACACACACATGTGCACACGTACACAGTCGGGGCTCCTCTTCATTCTTTCACTCTCATCTCATCTTTTGCAAATATTCCTTTAATTGTCTTCTTCCTTCTGCACTTCCTTTCCTCTTGCTCTCTGTATTTCTCTGTTTTCATTTGGCCGTACTTCCCTATCTTTCTCATGAAGTTTCCTTGTCCTGGCCCTGCCCCTAATGAACCCTGTGATCTGGATAGATGCTCCCCTGCCTCTCCAAGAGCACTTGTCCTAGTTGTGTTATCCTGTTCTGTAATCATTCACCTCCACGTCTGTGCCCCTCATCAGACTCTGGGCCCCTGGAGGCAGGGACTGCGGTTTAGTGCACTAGCAAACAGCGGAGACTCCATAGAAATTGCTGGAAGGAGGGAAGAATCCTTTGTGATTCAAGTTCAGTCTTACCAACTCCAGAGAAGCACATGGCCACCACGAGCTCCTGTGCACCTTTATGCAAATTCAGGAGGCACCTCCTTCCTCCAGCCAGGAGGCCTGGCTTGCAGAATGGAGCTTGGGCTGGGTTTCAGAACTAATTTGTCTTTTTGGTTCATGGCCTTTGTGTAGAGTGACTGCACAGCAATGTAAGTTATGCTGTAAAAGTAGCCAAGGATGCAGACACAGGCTGCCTGGGTACTTAACTGGTCTGAGTCATGTTGCCTCTTGAAGTGGACCAGGCTTCTGCTTTTAAAGAAGTCCCTGCTGTTGACTTGCTCCATGGTTACGTAGCTCATCCCACAGGGCTTCAGTGCCACTGGGCAGCTACCACCCACACCCATAGACATGCAGTCATTTGGCAGTGGCCGTGGTCTTTGAGGCAGTGGAAGGGAAGGGTGCCACCTCGCTTCACATGCCTTGAAGCTGCCTCCATTCGATGACCTTTCTGCTTTAATACGTCCCTTGAAATGACTGTGGATAAAGGTGAGCATCTGTACAGCTGCTTCTATTAGGTGCCCACTACATGTCGGGCACTGTGCAACGTTCTTTGTTCCCCACAAATCTCCATGAAGCAAGCAATGAAGTAGGCAGAGTCTCCCCACATCACAGATATGGAAATTAAGACTCAGAGAAGAGTTGGTGGAAGAGTTTTTCCAGCACTCTCTGTTCTTTTCTTTCCCGGGGATGAAACCAGACCTCCGGGGTCTCTGATCTGAAGATTCTCTTTAGTATATGCCAGGCCTCTTGGAAGGACCCAGCAGTTAGGTGGGAAGGGGCATCTCTGAGTTGGGTGGGAGACAGGGTCTGAGGGACTGGCTGGGTTGCAGCTTTGCTTGGCCAGAGCTTGGGCCATATCAAAACCACATGGACACTTGCCTGCTGGAAAAGCATCCCTTTTCTCCTTGCCAAAGAACAACAACAAAAAGAGAGATTGAAACTTTGAGCTCCCAGGAGGCCACACACATTTGGAGATACTTCTGCTAATATAACTTGTAAAAATATGAAACACTTTTGTCACTTTTTAGAAGCAGGAAGACAGAAAAGGTCATGTTTTCATCTCTTCAAGTTTCCAATAATAAGATGAAGTTTGGGGTTTTTTTCTTTTTGTCTCCTCTTTCAATGAGTCTCTATCCTCTCAAGTTACTAATTTTTTCATGATTTCCTGAAATTTCAGTCTCTTTCCTCTGCTGAGGGCTGGCATTTGCCACAGCCTCAAGCTGAGCTCTATCAGTTTGCTGGCAAGTGACTTCTTAGACAACTTTTAAAAAATCCATTAGGAACGACAGCCTTACAAGGACCCAGGAGTGGGGAGAGGTGAGCATACTCCACAAATCTACGCAGAAAACACAAGACAGATTCAAGTTCAAAAGATTGTCCTGCCAGAGGCAATGCCTGAGTCTCTCTGAGCCTCAATTTTTGCATCTGTAAAGTGGCCGTGACTGTAAGTGCACCACAGGGACATCTTAAGGAATGAATGAAATCACACAGGCGAACAGCACGGAGCGTTACCTGGAACCGTACTTGTCTCTCCCTCAGTGTTATTTAACTTCCCTTCCCAGTCATTCTAGCCACCTCCATCCTTCCTCTAGACTACTCCTGTGTGCTGCTTGCTTGATTTAGCTCCATGCAGCTATGACTGGTTCTATGGTTAATTATTAAATTTTCATTTAGATGGGTTTGTCTTATACTCCCCACTACAAGCGGGGTGCCATCAAGGATTTAAGGTTGCTTTGTATCTCTCCCATTAACACGGGCATCTGGATGTGCATCTGTGGCCCCTGGAAGTGGAGCTCCCCCTGGAGCTCACCGAGAGTGGGAGCTCTGCTCTGCTATCTTTGATTTCCTGCCATCTGGCCACTCGATGCACTTGTCTTTTAATCACACACGGCCATTGTAAACTTTTGACAAGAGGCAGTTTTGCTTAATGGTTACAAGCAGCAAAACCTGATCTCAGCCCTGCCTCTGTCACTAGGTCTGCACTCGTTGATAGGTCACCCAACCCTTCTGAACCTCAGTGTTACCATTGGTCTAATGGGAATAATGGAGACTCTCTCCCAGGGTTGGCTAGAGGATGACACAAGATTATAGATATAAAGAATTAGATATAGAGCAAGTGCCCCCAAAAGCAATAGATATTATTATTTGTAGTTGATATTTTTATTCTTAGTATTGTGTGAAAGACATCTACCTGTCTCATTTATTTATCTTGTCAAATATCATTGGTGGATTCCATTGTCATCTCCTAAGAGACCATTCAGAAAACAACGGCTCCAACACTGAACAATAATCGTGCTGCAGCCACTTCAAGGAGCATTATCTCCTGTGCAAGTTGTGGACTAAATACATTTAATTTGCTCACTTCACCCTTAGAAGTTGTTTAATGCCAGCCAACATTTACAATTTTTATCTGCACTTTGCAAAGCTAATGATGTAGTAAAATACATTAATATAGGCCTATATCTAATTAGCCTTAAAAAATTAGATTACACATATAGCGATGATTCGTACTCTTAAAAGCAAAGTAGCTCTTTGTCCTTTAGACATTCTATTAACTGTCTTCCTTCATTGTGTGAAAAAATACTTTCTCTTCTATTTGTTCTATAAATATTTGTTGAAGCAGAGGATATGAAGGCACAGTTGGTCGCTGCCCTCCAAGCCTCAGTCTGGCGGGGAGTCCCACCCGGATCAACACACCTCTGCTAGCGTAGAGGTATACGGAGGGTGTCGCAGAGGCAGAGGGGAGAGCTTCTTACCTGACTTGGAAGAGAAAGGAGGTCAGGGAAGGCTTTGCGGAGCAACAGAGATAATTATGCAGTTTCACAGAGGAGGAAGAAACACACTGGGCATGTTCAGGAATAGTAAGAGGTATGAAGGGGGGTGAAGGGAGACGGAGCAGAGAAAGACAGGCTGAGGGTCCCTGATGAGCCCCGTGGCTGGAGTCAGGCCACGAAGCGTGGACAGGATCCCAGGAGGTGCAAGTGGGGGAAGCGGTGTGGTCAGCCTTGTGTGTTTGATTACCGGGAAGACGGAGGACAGACTCAGGAGTGAAGGTTCTGATGAAGCAGGGAGATAGGGATTTACTTCTCAAAATGTGGCCCAGGGGCTGGTAGCATCTGCATCACCTGAAGACTCGTTAGAAATGCAGACTCTTTCTTCCCACTTTAGACCAACTGGATCAGGATCTGCCTTTTAACACGGTCCCCAGGTGATTTGAGTCCCCGCTGCACTAGAAGACTCTTGACGAACTCCGGACGGGCAGCCACACTGGAGGTGGAAGGGGAAGAGTTTGAATCCTGTCTGAGTCTCTGATTTCACTGAAAGTTGGTGGACTTAGCAGGGAGTAATGGAAGAATTTTTGGCAAGTTCCCTCTAGAAGCCACTGTGAAAGTGGGCATGTTGTGCCATCAGATCTGTAAATGAGTTAGGCCCAGAGTTTAGTAAGAAGCCCTAAAATGTACTAAGAAAGAATATGAAAGATGAATTACTTATGCAGGGCTGTTCTCCGACAGGGTGCCAGGGAAACACAATTTGAAGTGAGTGGGGTCTTCCTTAGCTTGTTGTAACAGTTTCATAGGCATGTAGTGTGCTTGGGGGTGCTGTTGATAGATAAATGGTGTCGGACCAGTGAATGGCTGGCAAGGTCTTGGGGAAAGGGGGTAATGACCTTTCTTTTAGAACACCTCCATCCATTCAGGCATTTGTACATTGAGTGTTATGCCAGCCACTGGGAATACAGAAATGAACCAGAGAGAGTATAAACGTGCCACGAACTGAAAAGGTTTGAACAGCCGTGTGCACAGCTGTGATACGTGTAGCAAGGACGAGTGCTCAGCACCTCACCAAGCTTCGGCAGGCAGTGGTGACTAGCGTGGGAACACGTGGTTTTTGAGCCAACATACCCAGATTCCAAACTCTTCCTCCTGGGGTACCTAGGTCGAGTCCTGTAACCTCTTTGTGCCTCAGCTTCCATGTTAGCAAAATAAGGAAGATAATACCTCTCAGGGTAGTTTTCAGAATTAGATGAGCATATGCATGTGAAATGCTCAGGAAAGGGTAGCAATCATCATGTTATTATTACTAATTTTTTAAGTTCTCTTTTTTAATTTCAAAATATTAAGGAGGTACAAATGTTTTTGTTACATGGATACCTTTTACAGTTGGGGGTTTAGTGTCCCCATCATCCGAGTGGTGTTCGTTGTAACGGACAGGTAGGTTTCTACTTCCCTTCTTGATTTCCTGTAACCTTTACATCTCATTGTGCCCACGAGTGTCCATTGATTATCATATTGTTGTTATATTATCCCTAACTTTGTTTTTATTCTTGGAAGATATACAGAAGAAATACAAAACATTCTCAGCTCTAAGGAAATCTCCTAGTTAGTTGGAGAGAGAGGACACACCCATGGGAGATGGATCACCAGAAACATAAGCTAAATGCAGGCTCGGACCCTCCACGGGGGAAAGGGCATGAGCTTGGAGGGCCTCCAAGGCAGGTGCTCTCCATAGGGTAGGATACCAAGGAAAGGCTTCTCAGGAGAAGTACGTTGAGGTATGAACATGAGTGAAGGGCAGAAGTTTCCTCTAATCAGGCTAGAAGGAGAACAGCAGGCAACCCTACAGATTGGAAGAGAGAAAGACCTATATAGCAGCCTTTGGCCCAAGGTGTTCATTCTACATACGAGGGGTAGGCCACAGGGCCTAGTTCTTGCTCAAGGTCACCCAGCAGGTTAGTGGTTGTGCAGGGACAGGAACTCAAGTTTCTGGCTCCTGAGCTAGAGCTCTTTCCATGTCTGCAGTAGCGTGTCTGCAGAAAAACACCACAGCACATCCACATGTGTAAAATGGCAACACATCTGACACCCTTCACAAACGTTAACTCACAATGGACCACAGACTTAAATATAAAACACAAAACTGTAAAATTCCAAGAAGATAACATAGGAGAAAATTGACATGATCTTGGATTTGGTGATGACCTTTTAGATGCAACTCCAAAGACATGTTCCAGGAAAGAAAGAATTGATAAACTGGACTTCATTAAAATTAAGAATTTGTGCTCTTCAAAAGACATTGGCCAGAGAATGAAAAGATAAGCCACAGACTGAGAGAAAATATTTGCAAAACATATATCTGATAAAGGACTGTTATCCAAAATACACAAAGAACTTTTAACAGTCAACAATAAGAACACAAACAACTCAATTAAAAAAGGCCAAAACCTTAACAGATAATGCACCAAAGACACACAGATGGTAAATAAGCATGAAAATGTGTTCCACATTACATGTCATTAGAGACATATGAATTAAAACAACGATGAGATACCAGTACACACCTATTAGAATGGCCCAAATCCAGAATACCGACAACACCACATTCTGGTAAGGACAAAGAGCAGCAGGACTTCTCATTCATTGCTGGCGGGAATGCAAAATGGTATATAGTCTCTTTGGAAGATAGTTTGGTGGTTTCTTACAAAATTAAACATACTGTTATCATGTAATCCAGTAATTATGCTCCTTGGTATACACCCAGAGGAGGTGAAAACTTATGCCCACATAAACACCTGCACATGGTTGTTTATAGAAGCATAATTCATCATTGCCAAAACTTGGGATCTACCGAGATGTCCTTAAGTAGGTGAATGGATAAACAAACTGTGGTACATTCAGACAATGGCATATTATTCAGTACTAAAAAGAAACGAAGCCAGGCGCAGTGGCTCACACCTGTAATCCTAGCTCTCTGGGAGGCCGAGGCGGGTGGATTGTTTGAACTCAGGAGTTTGAAACCAGCCTGAGCAAGAGCAAGACCCCGTCTCTACTAAAATTAGAAAGAAATTAATTGAACAACTAAAAATATATAGAAAAAATTAGCCGGGCATGGTGGTGCGTGCCTGTAGTCCCAGCTACTCGGGAGACTGAGGCAGGAGGATTGCTTGAGCCCAGGAGTTTGAGGTTGCTGTGAGCTAGGATGACGCCACGGCACTCTAGCCCGGGCAACACAGTGAGACTCTGTCTCAAAAAAAATAAATAAATAAAAATAAATAAAAAGAAATGAGCTACCAAGCCTTGAAAATACAGGGAGGAAATTCAAATGCATATTATTACTACATGAAAAAACCAATCTGAAAATGCTACACACTGTATGATAACAAACATACGACACTCTGGAAAAAGCAAACCATGAGACAGTAATATGCTCAGTGATTGTCAGAGGTTGGGGGTAGGAAAGAATGAATGGGTGGAACACAGGATTTTTATTTTTTGTTGTTGTTGTTTTTATTTCAGGATATTATGAGGGTACAAACATTTTGGTTACATTTTATGTCTTTGACTCACCCAAGTGAGGATTAATGGCATGTCTTTCCCCTCTACAATGCTCACCATATCCATTAGTTGTGAGTTTAAACCCCCCTAACCCCCAATCCCTGGAGATATTACTACCGTGTGAGCACCATAGTGTTGATCAGTCA
>CAUYSK010044205.1:0-12923 GCA_963575035.1 Avahi laniger | reverse complement strand
GTCCCCCGCTGAATCTGCACCGATTCCCCTCGCTGTTTTTGTGGGAGAGCGCTCCGATTGTGTGTAGCAGACCGGGATCTACGTCTCCCTCTCTGGAAGCAGGGATGCGGGAGGCTACCCTAACTCCGCCATTTTTTCTCTCTCTCTATTACATGCTAATTTCTTTGAGCACTAGTATGTTTGAACATTTTTATGTCTATTGGTAATTTGTATATCTTCTACAGAAATTACTTTCGTTAAGTTTCCCACAGTTACCTGTCTCTGAGAGCCACATCTTTACCTTTGAACATGTATTATGGACTTAGCATCTGAGTATTTTATAATTCAGACTATTGTGTTAAAGAGCTCTCTTTTCCCTTCTACATTATATTTCTTTGTTGATAGTACATAGGAAAGTTGTTGATTTTGTAACAATTCTTTTTTATCCAGCCCCTTACTGAATTCTTTCAAATCTAATTGTGTTCATTTTAAATCCTGTATGTGCTAAATAAATTATCTACTTTGAATCTAACATCGTTTTCACTTTCTCAGTATTTAAATAAGATATGTATTGTGTTAGAATGTTTAAAGTGTATATCCTAGTTAGACTATTTAAAACAATGCTGAATAATAATTGAGATAATATACTTCTACTTTTATGCATTTTTTTAATGCAGGAGTTAATGAGCATGCAACTGGAGTTTCACCTGACTATATGTGCAAAATAAAAATCTTTATTTCATTGAGTTTCCTTCTGTTTTCAAACTTTTTTCTTCTAATCCCAGTTTATTAGCCATAAATTCTTTTTTTAATTTTTTGAGATATAATTCATACACCATAAAATTCTCCTTTTGGAAGTGTACAATTTGATAGGTTTTAGAATATTCATCAAGTTGTGCAACCATCACTATCATCTAATTCAAAAACATTTTTATCACTCTCAAACTATTAATTAGTAGTTACTCTCCATTCTCCACTTCTCCTAGCCCCTGTCATTCACTAATTTATTTTCTCTCTCTGCAGATTTGCCTATTCTGGACATTTCATATAAATGCTTTCTTATTTAATTCAGCCTATTATTGCCAACTTTAGAGATTTTTCTGAATTCTGATTCTATTCAGATTATATTAGCTATTAATTTTGCACTGCTAAATGAATGTTGATTAGTTTTATAAGTATGCCTCTGTGTATTAAGTTATTAATAAATTTCAAACACAGAGGTGTTAATTATTTGCTTAATTTCTATGGAGAAACCATTTGTTACATTTGCATAACAAGCTCAAAATTTATTCATCTTTAAAATCTTCTTGTCTGTATGCCTATTTTGCCTTCAAGTACGTCCTGAAAGACTAAGTGATTAAAGTGAAATATCGCAAGAATGGAAAAACAAACACAACATGCACTCGCTATTAAATTGGAACTAACCAATCAACATCTTGTGCACAGATGGAAGTAAATCTCAATGGAAATCAAGCAGGTAGGAGGTGGGGGAGAGGATGGGTGAAATCATACCTAATGGGTACCAGGTACGCTATCCAGGTAATGGGCACACTTATAACTTTGACTCAAGCAGCACAAAAGCAACCCATGTAACTAAAACATTTGTACCCCTGTAATATTCTGAAATTGAAAAAAAAAAAAAAAGAAGACTAAGTGATTAGCTAAACATACAATACGCTGCCTGTGCTATACCAGTCAAACCCTGCCAAATGCCAAAATTAGGAATTTTTGGCAAGGTTTATTCTAAGTCATCGTATACTTATACTAAGTAACGTATTCTTTTCTGTATGTGAATAAACCATCCCTTTCATAATGCAGTACAGAATCTTTTATAGTAAGATCCACAATTTTCAGAATAAAGCTTTTTAAAAAATTAATTTATTCAAGTTTTTCCTTGCTTTAAATTCTGTAAACTTTCCTTTTATCATAATATTTGAAAAATCACAGACAATGTAGCAATTGCTAAAGCTACACTTTAGTGTCTGCTTTGTAAACACTACAGCTTGGCTAGAGAAATAGTAAAAGGGATGACAGTATAATTTACGTACATCTGTCAAGTTGCTGGTAATTCTTGAGCCAGAGAATATGGAAACTTCCACATTGAATTTTATTATAATTAATAATTCAGTTTTCTATTCTTCCCCCAAATATTTGACTGTTATAAATTATCGTGAAAGACAAAGAGTCATGGACTAACAATAACATGTGAGGTAAGGATTTCACAAATATCTGTATGAGGATTTATAATTAGGGTGGTCATAAGTTCAAAAACATTTTTGAAATCTTGTTAAGGGCATGTGTATGCAAATCTGAAAATATGTAAACAAGGACACCTTCACTTCAGGTGAGGATAATGAATATTTCATGAATTCTTAGTGACATAAGCTTTCAGGGACACAGCTTTCTCTAATTTCAATGCTTACATACAAGACACATTAGTAACTATTTATTTCAAGCTTCTGTCTTTCACCACCTAATTAATGGAAAATAAAGACAAACCTAAATAGGTTCAATTACTGAATAAAATGACAAAATATCATAACTAGCAATGAAAAAAGTTTGTAATAGTGAGCATAAGACACACTGTTGTTTTTTACCTATATTTGCAGAAATATTTTAACATAAATATAAGCTTTATTATGATGGAAATATTTTATCTTCTAAGTATGAATATCATGGACAGGAATTGCTTCAAAATAGAAGAAAGGTAAATTCTTAAAATATTCAATTCTAGAATGTGTTCATGACCTTTTATGCCTTGTGCCACACAATGAATTATTCATAGAATATTGATAACTATGTGACATACAGCCTTATACACAGTGGATCAAAACATTGAGCTAGGAGATGAAAAATTTTCATTCTCTTTTTTGCTTCTGCCACTGTGTGACTCTGGCCGATTCATTCATTCATTCATTCATTCACTCAACACACTTTTATGAAACATTTGCCATGTGCTACACACTCTACCAGGCAATGCAATACAGTAGTTAACAAAACAGACAAATGTCCCTGATTTCACAAAGCTTGCATTCTAATCACCTAACCTCTGTCAAGTCATTTATGTTCCAGTCAAGACATGAAATTCTGGTTTGGATTCAGTTCACGACACCCGAAAAAAAAAAAAAAAAAAACCACAAAATTTCTTTGTCCAAGTGTTCTTGCTCTTAATGAAAGAATTGGATTGCAGTATTTCTAATATCCTATCAAAGACTCTTGAGTCTTTATCAATAAAACATGTGCTTTCAGTCATGTTCTCAGTAATGATTATAGCTTGTCCTGAGTTATTTATACCATGTTACAAGATCTCTGTGTGATCACTAACAACTATTTCTTGATCCAACTGGCATTTTTGCTATATGGTATGTCAAATACCAACACAATACCTACTGAACAATGCAGGTGTGCACCCCATAATCACAATCACTTGAAGTTCCATTCCATAACTCAGAGCATTTCAACCAGTAGGAATGGGTTACAAGTGTGAGTGTGAGGAGACAGCTATTCCCCCCAGCTTCCGGGTGGTCTGATAAAGGAGTGGGAGGCTGGAGTAACTGGCTTTTGCTCTCCAGAAGCAAGTGGCTTTATCAAGTGTTTCTCATGTACTGCATGCATCTATCATTTTCTGGGTATGCCATGATGTCAAAGAAATTTATCCATTTCTTCTAGGTTTTCCAGTTTGTTAGTGCATAGTTGCTTATAATAGTTTCTGATAATCTTTTGTATTTTTGTGGTAACAATTGTAATATCTCCTGTTTCTGATTTTGTTTGTTTGTGTCTTCTCTTTTTTTTCTTGATTAGTCTAGCTAACAGTTTATCGATTTTCTTTATCTTAAAAAAAAAAACCCAACTTTCCATTTCACTGATCCTTTGTATTTATTTTTTGTCTCTGTTTGATTTATTAATAGGTCTGTTCTGATCCTTATTATTTCTTCCCTTTTACTAATTTTGGGTTTGGTTTGTTCTTGTTTTTCTTAATGTCTTGAGATACATCATTAGATTGTTTATTTTAAACCTTTCTACTTTTTTAATGTAGGTATTTATTGCTATAAAATTGCCTCTTGACACTGCTTTTCCTATATACCATACACCTCTTTCACCACTCTTATTCAACATAGGAGGCACTAGCTAGAGCAATCATGCAAGAGAAGGAAATGAAAGGCATCTCAATTGGAAAAGAGGAAGTCAAATTTTCCCTCTATATAGATGCCATGATCTTATACTTACAAAAACCTAAAGACTCCACCAAAAAACTCTTAGATCTGATCAACAAATTCAGCAAAGTTGCAGGATACAAAATCAACATAAAAATTAGTAGTATTTCTATACACCAATAATGAACTAGCTGAAAAAGAAATCAAGATGGAAATCCCATTTATAATAGCTACAAAAAAAGATAAAATACCCAGGAATAGACTTAATTAAGAAGCTGAAATATCTCTATAGGGAAAACCACAAAACAATAATGAAAGAAAATAAAGATGGCACAAACAAATGGAAAGACATCCCATGCTCATGGATCAGAAGAATTAATATTGTTAAAATGATCATACTACCTAAAACAATCTACAGATAAAATACAAATGACATTTTTTCACAGAAATCAAAAACAATCCTAAAATTCCTCTGGAACCAGAAAAGAGCTCAAATAACCAAAACAATCCTGAGCAAAGCTGGAGGTATCACATTAACTCACTTCAAAATATATTGCAAGGCTATGGTAACCAAAACAACATGGTATTGGTGTAAAAACAGACACACAGACTATGGAACAGAATAGAGAACCCAGCAATAAACCCACATATTTAAACCCAACTCATTTTTGACAAAGGCACCAAGAACATACACTGGGGAAAGGACACCCTCTACAATAAATAGTATTGGGAAAACTAGATATTCATATGCAGAAGAATGAAACTACACTCCTATCTCTCAACATATACAAAAATCAAATCAAAATGGATTAAAGCTGTAACACCCAATCCCTGGGCTGCAGACCTGTACCAGTCTGTGGCCTGTTAGGGACCAGGATGCAGAGCTACGCTGCCACTGCCCCACAATCCCCGCCCCGCCACCCCTCTATCCCATGGAAAAATTGTCTTCCATGAAACCTAGGGACCAGGGGCCCAGACAGCAGGAGCTGAGTGACAAGAGAGCTGTTCCTCATGGCTTGCATCACTGCCTGAGCTCTACCTTCCCTCTCCCCCGTCTTATGGAAAAATTGTTTTCCATGAAACCGGTCCCGGGTGTCAAAAAGGTTGGGGATCACTGGATTAAAGACTTAAACAGAAGACCCAAAACTATAAAACTACTACAAGAAAATATAGGGAGAATACTTTAGGACATTGGTCTAGGCAAATGTTTTATGGCTAAAACCTCAAAAGTACAGGCAACAAAAACAAAAATAGATAAGTGGGATTATCGTAATCTATAAAGCTTCTGCACAGCAAAGGAAACAATCAAGAAGGAAGAGACAACTCACAGAATGGGAGAAAATATTTGCAAACTATTCATCCAACAAGGGACTTTTTTTATTTTTTCCCTCCCTCCCCCTCCTCCAACAAGGGACTGATATAAGGAATTCAAACAACTCAACAGCAAAAAAAAAAAAAAAAACCCCAAATAATCCCATTAAAAATATGGAAAGGATCTAAATAGACATTTCTCAAAAGAAGAGATACAAATGTCAACAGGTATACAAAAATGCTTAATGTCACTAATTATCAGGGGAAAGCAAATTAAAATCACAATGAGGTATTAGAAATGATAAATACTTAAGGTGGTGGATATCCTAAACACCCTGACTTTATCATTATACATTCTGTGCATGTAATAAAATATCACATATACCCCATAAATGTGTATAAATATTATGTATCAATAAAATAATGAAGTGAAATAAATAAATTAAAAATAATGAAGCAAAATAAAGATGAAGTGAAATATAATAAAAGAAGTGAAAGCTGGCCAATTTGCCTAAAATTTGGTGAGGGAGATGAGAGACAGAAGCTAGATGAACATAAGGGTAATGATGTGTTCTGACACCTGATTTCTTATGCCTGATTACTGAATCAGCTCTCAGGAAAAAAATGTAAAAATTTGGAAACAATTTATACAAAATAATAAAATATACAATACTGTTTGCTGTAAATTCCATGTGGCCAAATGATCCTCAAAAAATGCTTTTGTTGATTTTTGCTAAACTCTTATGTTCGCTACTAACCCATGACTATAATTAACAAATAAGTGTAGCTTCAACATTAATGTCGGATGATGTTTTCATTTCCATTAACAAGCAAGCTGAAAGTAAAACAATGAAGATGTACACCCGAAGCTTATTTGTTGGCCAGTGCCATGAAGGACCTCTTTGTTGACTCATGTAATGGTTTTTCTACACAGGAAAATATTTCTTAATTTTTTGTGATATTCACAATGTAACAGGTGCAGATATGACACTTTTTAAATTTAATCTGTGTTATTAACACTTTATCACCTTCTCAAGTCTACACAGTCAACAAAAGAATAAATCAAGTTCTGATTTTTAGCATTTGCCACCTTCTGTGGTGTAAATCTTCCCACAGTGGCCAACTTCAAACTACCAGCATAACATCACAAAATACTGAGGTGGAAAGAGCTGTCAGTAGCAGTACATTAAATGGTATTTTCATGACACGGACACAACGGATATAAATAATCTCAAGATAATAAAATGTAATCAAATAATTAGGAACTGATGAATTTTGAGTATTTATTACCCTTGTTTTTAATGTAATAGATTTAATTTTGTTTATATAATTATTTTTTAATAATATCTGGGTCTAACAACCAACTAATAAAATTCCTGAAAGTTTAGCTCTTGCAAGCTGGTACAAGCGAGCTCCTTCACACTATTGAGTAGGGGCCATGTGATACAGTGCCTCACAGGCCATATTAAGAATGTTTGATAACAAAGTAAGTCAAGGGAAAGTCATTATGTGTTTTAAACATTGAAAAATGTAATAACAAGAGAAATTAAACCTACAAAATTATAATTAGTTTATTTAATAAATTCTTGTTAATCACTTAGTATTTCAACAAAACAGGAGAGTTTAGAACCATGGTTTGATGACAGTTGGGAATTGTTACTTTGGAAATGCAATATCATCTGGTTCAACCAGATGATATTTTTAAAATCTCTTCCAGCTTGGTTATTCTATGATTCTCCATGACTACAACAACTGTTGGAAATATGAAAGTATAAGACCCATACAGCTGATGCTCCATTAGAGAGATTATTAGGATAACTGATCATTCAAGCCCAGTAGTTTTAGCAGAAAGTATACTAATCTCAAATCTGATAAACTGCTTTGCAAAGTCCAAAATATTATAATTTGGTACAATTTAAAAAATCAGTAATGCAGAAAATAAGATGGTACCCTTAGGTTTCCAGTACTAACCTAAAAATGTATGAATGGTGCATATGAAACAGTGAAAATAAAATTTGTTTTATTGCTATAAAGCTAATGAAAAAGTAGTTTAGAAAAAGAAATGAGGCCATCACAATATTTGCAAGTACATGCAATTCCCAACAGAAAAACTTAAAAGAGAGAGAGGGAGAGATAAAATAACTCCCCGATGAAAAGGTAGTCTAATCAAAACTGACATATTGCTAAATGCTTAGGAAAAAAACATTAAAGTGCAGAATTAAAAGATGTAATTTCTATACCCGTGACACTAGTAAATTGATTGTTTCCAATGTAGCCCTCAGAAGTGGTTTGATGGGAGCCAAAGTGTCTTTTGGCTTGTGAGACTAAGTGATAAATTGTTCAGCCAGCATGTTCTCCCTTTCCAAATCCATAGAAGCTTTTCATTACACTTTCAGTGACAGTTGGTTAACAAGTCTGGACAGTGAAACTAAAAACTACTCTTATTAAAAGTTTAGAGCTCTATTGAAAGTGTTGAAAATAACTTGGAGAATGTTCTTTATAGTGAAATAATATTTTAAATGGCTAACCACAAAACTGTGGATCTAAGAGATATCGTTATTCCTTTTTTCTTTTTAATTGGGGAAGCATAATGATTAAAGGGGAAGTCTCAAGAGAAATAATTGAAAATTTATTTAGTTTTCTTTTAAATTATGTTAAAATGTGATATTTTCTTGCATTTTTTAGTAAATACTCTAGAGAATGTAGAGTTAAATTAGCCTACGTAATTTTCATAGCTTATCTATATATTCGAGAATCTTATTTATGGCATCTGTTTTTACATTCTTTATTGATCCATGTAAAGAAAGGAGAGCATAAGTGAGTTTTTGTTGTTGAAAACATTGTTGTTGGTAAAGGAGCCACTAATACAAATTCACTGTTACCCATTGACAAACATAGATATCTAATATAACATACTAACACAGAGAAATAGAAGACCTAACTACAAGCATAAAACCTAAAAGTAGAATGAATTAATTTGTATAAATGATTGAATATTAAATTACCATATTCCAAAACACTTTTCTGCCTAATACTGTACACCATTTGTTAAAAAAGAATTATTAACTAATGTGATACAGTTACAAGAAAGTTTGCTCTTCATAGTCTTTAACATGTGATGCATCAAATTATTTCACCCACATGTAATGTACCTATGTACATGTACTGTGACAAGTTTTCATATATACTATAGGAATTTTTTAACCATCATCCAAATTCTACTCTATAGTATAACCTCTTTATTTGGTACCATGGAATAGCAGAATTAATTCTACTAATATTCTTTAGAATTTCTGTTTTTCACGAGTCATATTCAGAAAGAGAATGATGGCATATACAAGTTCTTAATGAGCACACAGCTGTGAGCTCTTTCTACCTAGCTTTGAGAAAATAGCTAGAGCAGAAAGCTGATTATGGGAAGAATGGTAACAAGTAGTTGTATCCATAATTTTATTTTGAAGAACCTTGTTATGAGTTATCTGGCAGAGTAGTTTTCTAGTTAGTGCTTCTGTATGAAAATAAAAATCTATTGAAGCACAATGAAACTATTAATAGTATTAAGTTAAGGCTTACAAAACCAGCTCACGTAAAAGATAAGGATATATACTGCTTACAAGGTCAAATATGCTTCAAATATATGAGAAATTATTAAAATTTGGTTATCTTCTGCAAAATCACTAAATTTGGCATAATATTAGTAAACACCAAGGATTTTGTGGTTACCAAATAAATAAGAAAATCCAAGTAATGTGAACTGTATTCAGCAGATAACAAATGTCCAAGAATGGTGACTATGATGAGGAAAATAGTTAAGTTAAAATGTCATACTATACATAAGTCTTTGAAAGTACCTTTTAGGAGTATCATACCATTTGACCCAGTACTTTCCACATTGAGAATCTTTTTCTAAGGAAATAATTAGATATATGCACCAAGATTTATATGTAATGATTTCCATAAAAGTTAATTAGGCTAAAGATATTTTTAGCAACCTAAGTACTAAACAAAAGAGGAATTATTAGATCAATCACAATTCATCTATAAAATGAAACATCATGCAAACACGACAAATGATGTTACATAATAATATTGAATGACAGGGTACATTTTTCATAGTATATTGTTAAATGATAAAATTTATATGTCTAGAATTATTTAGCTACATTTTGGACTTATATAAATAATATATACCTGACATTTATATTTTTAATTTATATATGAATTTTACATATATAGTGAAAAAATATGTACCTAAAATGAACAACTGCATCTAGGTGATGATTTCTTGTGTCTTTTATTCTTTATTTACATTTTTCTTCTTTTCTGAATAGTTCAAATTTTCTATGTGGCTATGCGTCATTTTTAGAATGTTAATATCAGTTGAATGATCTACTGAAGGACTTTTTTATAAACACTAACAGAACTGAGAAAGGTATTTAGTGAAGTACATTGACGCAATCTGATGGAGGTTCTAAAAGATCCCAGAATCATAAATTAGAGATATAGCCAATGCTGTAGTGAATACCTTATTTTGATTCTGGGAATTACAGGGTCAACTTTAAGTATTGTTATAGGCCACAATTTATCTAAGATTCACCCAAACTGAGTATTCAAGCAGTTTAAGACACTATACACTAAATCAAGCAAGTGCTTCTTGGACAAGCTTGTTATATGAGATAATCCTGATGATCGCTAATGCCTTAAAATCTATAACTAGAGAATGTGGTCCTCTCTCCATGTCCTGGACAACTGAAGAGAAAAGCTAACATAAAGAGGTCAGCGAGTGGGTATGCGAATCCAAGCAGCAGATGGGTCTGGTGGTCTTCAGCAGGTGCTTATTTACATATTTTTGCCATAACCTTCCTCTCCCTTCCCCCAGCATGGCAATGTGATCTGACTTGAATCTAGCTTTAGATCAGAAGCTTTTGGTTTAGTGAAAAATGTACTGAAATATAAAGTCTTAGGTTTGGTTTATTGTTCTGGCCCTTATGCTAACTACATGCACAGTCCTTAAACATGTCCCTTAAACTTTGTGAATGCCCGTATCCTCAACCAGATATCCTGGTCATACTAGTTGTACAGAGATAAAAGGCAACTAAATGAAAAATTGTGCTTGGGAGGATTTGGATTTCACATTAAGTCATTGATAATTTAAGAGCCCAAATTTTTGGAAGAAGCAAATTTTGGGAAGAAGCCCAAATTTTGGTGTAGTGGGCAAAGCCACAAAGATTAGGGGTCAGAAGACTCTGGTCCTCTTCCAGTCACTAATCATACATAGTAGAACCTTCAATACATGTACTTTCTTCCATCCTCATTTACCTGTGTGCCAAATGTGGGTAGAAGAAAGGAGGAAGGGACAGCAGGAGTTAAGCTATACTATCTTTAAAGTCTTATTCAACTGTAAAATGCTTTGATCCTATTCTATAATACGAGTAAGTTGGGTTTTTTTTGAGAAAAGTAAATTTATATTGAAATTGCAAATGATGTCATGTGCTCAATATATAATAGAACATCACTGAAACAAAATAATATATAATGGGGCATACTATTGAATGCATATTTTGCCAACACACTTTATGATTAGAAAATAATTGATGTATCCCTTAGACGAATGTTATTTTTTATTTTTCACACTAGCTAAATATAAGAGTTCTTTCTTGCAAATAAAATTTTCCTATATCATCAGTAGCATAAATTTTTGTCATTGCGATCCTTTTAGACAGCAGAAATGTTATCTAGTTTAGTCTTTAGAGTACTAATAGATTTTTTGAAATAGTAGACTAAATAAATATAAAAATTTTAAAAAACTATTCAGACTAGTTTAAAACCTGTTTTGTTGAATGTGGCCAGTATATTTTTTAATATGTGTGATTTATTTGATACCTTCCAAATATGGTCACCTTATAACATCTGTGTCAAAAAATCAAATTAATTATGGAAAAATTCTCCTTAGCAAAATAATAGAATCACCGACCTAATTATTTTTAGTCTAGAATGCAGAAAAATGAGCAGGTTCAAATACAACACAGGTGAATCATTTTGAAAATGAATTATGCCATCTTAAAGGATATCTTTTGTGTTGAATTTTTATTTTTGAGAGAAGATGACAATAAATCAAATTCAAAGGTGACAAACCCTTTGCCACAGATTTTTTTTTGTTGTGATAGAAATGCATTTCCATTCCTGAAAGAAAATAATGATGAGATTCTGAAATCTGAACAAGTTATCAAGTTTTCAAGCAAGTATAATGCAATACAATAAAAATACTTACAGGAAAAGAAATGCTCAAAAATCTTGTCAACAATACATTTCTTTTGCACTAGTTGATTCAAATCCAAAGAAAATCAAGGGCCTTTCTGTTACTTAGCCTTAAATATTTTCTGAAGAACTGAGTGTCTAAACTTTTCAGAAACCCACTCTGCAGACAGCAATTGAATTGTTTTTTAAGTTTCTAAAATTGACATTGAGAGAAGCCAAATCTGTCAGAAGTGATAACATTTTCAATGTTGATGTAAAAGTCAATCTTATTACTTCAGTAAATGATTTAATATGCTTGTGCATAAGTGCAATGAAAGAGAAATAATTTAATTATTACATAAATATAAAGTGTTTGCCATCAGCTCTCTTAAAAGACTAGGACAAAATTGATGCATAAATAATTCCATCAAAGGTTGCAAATCAATTTCCCTTGGTCACCCATCACTCAGTTAAGAGGACCAAAAGACCACATTTGACGACCTCTCACTCTTGTGAACATTTCATGTTTTCTTGTTTTTCAAATTAATCCTGACAGATAGCCAGCTTTTAAAACTTCCTTCCTTCTGAAGCATAAGAAACAGGCCTAAGAACATACCACTGCCCCTACGGCTAGCTCATATCTCTCACTTCCCTCACTATGCTCTAGGAAAACTGGCCATCTTTTACTTCTTTAAAAGTACAGTTGTCCCTCTGTATCCAGAAAGGATTGGTTCCAGGACCATCCCCCAACCCTCAATGGATACCAAAATCCAAATATGCTCAAGTCATAGTATTTGCATATAAACTATATACATCTTCCCTATGTTTTAAATCATCTCTAGATTACTTATAATAGCTAATACAATGTAAATGTTATGTAAACATCTCCTTTGCCCACCTTTTGATAGGGTTGTTCGATTTTTTCTTGCTGGTTTTTCAAAAGAAGACAGAATAATGGCCAAAAAACATATGAAAAAATGCCCAACATTTCTAATCATCAGGGAAATGCAAATCAAAACCACAATGAGATATCACTTATCTCCAGTGAGACTGGCCTTTATCAAAAAGACCCAAAACAACAACTGTTGGCATGCATGCGGAGAGGTAGAAACACTCATACACTGCTGGTGGGACTGCAAATTAGTGCAACCTCTGTGGAAAGCAATATGGAGATACCTCAATGAGATACAAGTAGAACTACCATTTGACCCAGCAATCCCGTTACTGGGCATCTACCCAAAA
>CAUYSK010044201.1:0-10769 GCA_963575035.1 Avahi laniger | reverse complement strand
ATCCTCTTGCCTCAGCCTCCCGAGTAGCTGGGACTACAGGCTTGCGCCACCATGCCCAGCTAATTTTTTTTTTTTTTAGTTGTCCGATTAATTTCTTTCTATTTTTAGTAGAGACGGGGTCTCGCTCTTGCTCAGGCTGGTTTCGAACTCCTGAGCTCAAACAATCCACCCGCCTTGGCCTCCCAGAGTGTTGGGATTACAGGCGTGAGCCACTGCGCCCGGCTAGAGTTTAGGTTTTGTAAGGTGAAAAAGTTCTGGAGGTCTGGTTTACGGCAATGTGAACATATTTAACACTACTGAACTGTACACTTAAAAATGGTTAAATGGCAATTTTTTTGGTTTTTTTTAACCACGGTTTTTTAAAAAAGAATGAGAGCTAGACCTTGCCCTCTAGGTAGCCCCAATTTTGGGGGAGTAGATAAATGGCAAGTAACTTAATGGTGTTTATGAAGTATTTCATATACATTACATTTGGTGCTTGGGACAGTCCTTGAGATAGACACAGTCAGCCCTCGATATCCGAGGGGGACTGGTTCCAGGACCCCCGCAGATACCAAAATCCCTGGATGCTCAAGGCCCTGGCATAAAATGGCACAGTGTTTGCATACAATCTACACACATCTTCCCCTGTATTTTATTTTTTGGTTTGGTTTTTTGAGAGAGGGTCTCGTTCTGTTGCCCAGACTAGAGTGCAGTGGCACAATCATAGTTCACTGCAGCCTTGAACTTCTGGGCTCAAATGATCCTCCTGCCTCGACCTACCAAAGGGCTGGGATTACAGTGTGAGCCACCACTCCCGGTCCTCTCCCCTGTACTTTAAATCATCTCTAGATTACTTACTATGTCTACTACAATGTAAATGCTATGTAAATAGTTGCAATACTGTATTGTTTAAAGAATGACAAGGAAAAAAGTCTGTACTTATTCAGTCCAGACACAGCCATCCTTTTTTTTTTCCTGAATATTTTCCATCCAAGGTAGGCTGGTTGAACCTGGGGATACGGAATTCTTGTCGCCACAGAGGGCGACTATATTATCACACGTATTTGCATGAACTGAGGCTGGGGTTCAAAGCCTGGTCTTCCTGATGCTCTGTGTGTTCCAGAATGTGACGGGGCCTTCCAGGCAGGGCCTGTTTACGTTCTGTCTGTCCTGATGGGCTTTGGTTCCAGAGAGTTGTCCTTCTTTCTGTATGACTCACAGTCTTAGGAGGACTCCCAGGATTGGCAGCAAGCTGCTGTCTTAGGACATATCTCTCCTGTAGCTGTGGTGGCCCTGATGCAGTTACCCACTTCTGAAAGCTCCTGCTCTCCCTGGCAGCCTCTGTGGCTAGCACAGTGCTCAGGAGCTGTCTTTGCTGTCCTGGTGGTCCCTCCGCTCTCCTGTCCTGTGTGGGCGAGGACCTGGCAGAAAGAGCTCTTCCCGGAGCGAATCAGCCGACAGCAATGGATGGCTCCACAGGACACACACAACCCAACAGCAATTCTTGGCAGCAAGAGATGGGGGAAAAAAGGAGTTCAGGGACAATATATTAAATAAAGATATTACTTCTGCACTTAAATCGTGTGCTCATGAAGCCCACGGGCCAGACTCCAGTTTCTTCAATGTGGAGGATCTTTGTTGTGAGAGCTTAAATAAGGGTGTCGCATGCCTGTAATCTTAGCGTTTTGGGAGGCCGGGGTGGGAAGATGGCTTCAGTCCAGGAGTTCGAGGTTACAGTGAGCTTTGATGAGGCCACTGCACTCTAACTGGGGCGACCGAATGAGACCCTGTCTCAAAAAAAAAAAAAAAAAAACCCAAACAAAAAACATAAATAGGTTCAGAATTGAATGTCTATGGCTTGGCATGGTGGCTCATGCCTGTAATCCTAGTACTCTGGGAAGCTGAAGCCAGAGGATCGCTTGAGCTCAGGAGTTGGAAACCAGCCTCAGCAAGACAAGACCCCCTTCCCCTTCCCCTCTCTACTAAAATGCTGGGCATTATGCTGCAGATCTGTATCCCAGATACCTGGGAGGCTGAGGCAGGAGGATCACTTGAGCCCAGGAGTTTGAGGTTGCTTGCAGCTATGTTGATGCCACTGCACTCTAGCCAGGGAGACAGAGTGAGACTCTGTCTCAAAAAAAAAAAAAAAAGAGTTAAATGCCTACATGTTTGGCGAAGCAGAGGCCCCAGCTTGGGCACCAGAGGTCTGGGGCTGCTGTTTCCCAGCTAAACACTGCTCCTCCCCGACTGTTCCTATCCCATGCCCCACCCTACCCCACAGCTGAAAGGGGCTCTTTCTTAGCACTTATTGGAGAAATCCAGGGGGGGCTGGGCATTTGGGGTACTTTGATCAGCAGTCTCAGTTAGAACCACGTGGGGTAAGGGGAGAGAGTTTCCCAACAACAGGAGGCGCTGTGCTGTTCAGACAACAGTGCAATCGCCCTGCAGGCCAAGCCCCACCCCGCCCCCACCCTCATAGAGACCCCATACTCTAGCCACACTAACTGCAGAAAACCTTGTTTTGTAAAATGGGGACTTGCTCTGTAGCCCAGGCTGGAGTGCAGTGGGACAATCATAGCTCACTGTAGCCTCCTGGGCTCAAGCCATCCTCCCGCCTCAGCCTCCAGAGTCGCTGGGATTGCAGGCGTGAGCCATCACACCCGGCTGCTTCTTTTACTCAACAGTCTGAACTCAGAAGCATCTGAACAACAGACCTATTCTTTTTTTTTTTTGAGACAGAGTCTCACTGTGTTGCTCGGGCTAGAGTGCTGTGGCGTCAGCCTAGCTCACAGCAACCTCAAACTCCTGGGATCAAGCGATCCTTCTGCCTCAGCCTCCTGAGTCGCTGGGACTACAGGTATGCGCCACCATGCCTGGCTAATTTTTTCTATATATTTTTAGTTGTCCAAGTAATTTCTTTCTAATTTTAGTAGAGACGGGATCTCGCTCTTGCTCAGGCTGGTTTCGAACTCCTGAGCTCAAACAATCCTTCGGCCTCGGCCTCCCAGAGAGCTAGGATTACAGGCGTGAGCCACCGCGCCCGGCCCTTAAAGGTCATTTTAAATGGTCATCCACTAAGAAAAGAAAACATACACAAAAACATGCCATTTTGAAGATTTGCTACCATGCACGGAGGGTCTTTCTGGCATGACTTTCCTGAATACAGATGCCAGGCCAGTAGGGTGGCCCACAGGGTGGGGTGTTGGTTTTGGGTTCCCCTAGGTGCTAGGAGTTTATCTGAAGCACCGAGAGCAAATAGGTAAGTGAGGCAGGCAGGTCATGAAGCACGTATAGTGTACGCCATGGCTAAATAAAATATGCGTTTATTCGTTCTTATGTATACTCTGTGCTCTCAAATGAAATAGAAAGATGTCACTGATAAAGATAAAAGCATGTTTCAGAACAGTGTATAGCATAGTTCCTTGTGTGTATGTGTGCGTGTGTGTGTGTGCAAGCTCAGACACACCCAGTTGATTTGGATAGCTGTAAGAAAGGCTACCCAAGAAACAGTGATTACCTTTGGGGAACAGGACATTTGTACTCTTCTAAATTTTTAGTATATTGTACTTTTATAATTATTTGTTTAATGCTAGCAAAGCATAATTTTAGGCATCGTAGGAGAGATTTTCTTTTTTGGAATAGAGAATATTTCTCCACCCAGGAAAAAGGCCTATTGTGTTTATGCCAGGGAAATTTCTTCACTTGTCAAAAACCTGATAAATATAGGAACTGGTTACAAGGCTGTTAGCTGTATACCCACCAATATGGAGGAAACACCAAAGTTTCAAAATCCTTTGTCTTACTGAAGACTTCTGGGGCATTCCAATAGTCTATTTCCTTTCATGAAAAAGAAAATTGGCATTAAGTTTTCCTAGATTTGTTCCCTCTCAAAGCCAGTACTGCCTTTGGCTGGAATATTTTGTATTTAAAGAAGGCTAGAATAACACCGTGAACCTGCCCTGGGTTATAAAATGTTTCTGATAGAGGGAGTCAAGGAATTACTTTCCTGAAGCCCAGCCACATTGCTCGATTCAGTTAATTTAATTTAATCATGTTTATTGAAAGTCAAAGCTCCTATTACTTTATAAAGCACATGAGGAATCAGCATAGTTGAGTGGGAATGGTTAAAATAGTAAATTTTGACTGGTCGAGGTGGCTCACACTCCTAATCCTAGCACTTTGGGAAGCCACAGTGGGAAGATTGCTTGAGACCAGAAGTTTAAGACCAGTCTGAGCAACAGAACGAGACCCCATCTCTACAAAACATTAAAAAAATTAGCTGGGGGTGGTGGTTAGTGCCTGTAGTCTAGATACTTGGGAGGCTGAGGCAGGAGGATTGCTTCAGCCCAGGAGTTTGAGGCTGCAGTGAGATATGATGACGTCACTGCATTCTACCCAGAGTGACAAAGTGAGACTCTGTCTCAAAAAATAAATAAGAAATAAAAAAATAAAAAGATTGGTGGAGGAGAGGTAGATCCAGAGAAGATAAGAACCCAGAGGGTGCTGAGCTGACCCGAAACCTCCAAGCACAGGTTACCTGTGGAGAGGGCTCTGGGCCCTGCCCTTTGGGGATTTAGTCCTTGTATACAGCCCATTTGTAATATTAACTAGATTAGGCGTCTTTCTAAAACGAGTGCCACGGATGTTTTCAGGCTTGAGGTGAGAAATTAAAATACAGAAATTCAGATGGGTGGAATTACCTAACGCTGTCAAAAATCCCAGCTCCCACGCTGTTAATCCGGGAGACAGTCATAGGCTTTAGTGTCACCAGCTTCAAAATAGCTCGGGTCAGCGTTGCCTGGGAGCTGCTGATTCAGGGCAGCCTGCAGAACTGCCGAGGTCTCCAGGAACTCTGTTGTGCAGAGGTCTTCCAAACCCTCTGAACTGTTCTTGGCTGAACCGTTGTCTACTCCCCTAGGCCTTCGGAGCTCTATTTGAAGAGCTTGTAATTTAAAGAAGTGAAGAAACAGCAAATACATAGGGTTGAAAATGAAAAACATTTTCTCCAGGGTTAAGCCAAGTCCTGGGGTTAAGACTTGTTAGTGGAGCCCACCTGCTATCCTTTTAAACAGATAAAAGACTTTCGGTCTCTTACCGTGAAAAACTACATCCAACCCCCCTCCCCTTCCGCTCTCCCCCACCTTGCTCCCTCCACCCCCAAAACCCTATAATTAAAAAGCTTCTTTTCAGACCGGAATACAATTCAAGCACAATCATTATGAAAACCCTGCCCTGTTTCTGTGGTTACTGACAACTCCCTTTGTGTAAATCTCATTGAATCAAACTAGGCACTCCTATTTTTGTGTGACAATTTCTAGAAAGAGAAGGCTATGTTGGTTTAAGAAATAATGTTGCAAATCTTAGGTATGAGACCTCTTTGGATTAGAAAGTAATATTATTTATCTCTCTGAAGCCACTAACAAATCAACCATGAAAAATTGGTTTTTGTTACCCAGCATCCTTTTTCTACCCTGGTAATGTTCTCTATGTTTAATGGGAAGGGGAATCAGAGGGCTTTCTTTGATAGGCTATTTTATTTTCAGGCCTATAAGAAGACAAATGAAACTACTGCAAAGTATTGCTTTTGAAACTGTTTTCAATTTATTTTCATCCTATACATGTTTGGTGCTTGGGAGCAATCTGCTTCTCATTTGATAAGAAAAATGATTCTTATTCAAAACATAAGCAATAGTAGGTTTTCCTTACATCCTGAAAAGCTTTAAAGGTAAAATGGTCCTTGTTATCAAATTAAAGACAACAGTGAGATTCCCCTGTATCTTACAGGGTAGCATATAATACTTGCCATTTTATCTGGGCCTAGAAGTTGTGATAGCTGCTATTATCTTTTTCCCCCTCTTTATTTTTTGTTATTTCTATTCCCATTCTAGAATTTCCAAAGTCCTTAACTATAAAAAGGTTCCTGTTCCTTTGTATCTTTTCCCATCAGAGGATATAAATGGCTTCGACACTTCCTCACCAAGTGCCCAAATAGACTACACAGGCACTAGTCTGAGTGCTACCAGAAAAGGGCACTGGAATGACCCTGGGCTCTGGTTTCTCCAAGCTTATAAATGCATAGGCCTTTCTTTGCTTTCTTTGGCTCTTTCTTGTCACCGTGCTAAATCCTAGTGACTGGAACAAGCTCCTGGAGGGCTCCATTTAAAGGATTAACGTGCACTGACTCATCCCTCGTGCAGGAATCTTCCTCATACCTTGCCTCACCCAAATTCGTGCTTATTTTCTAACTTTGCACATCCTTGCTGCAATCAATAAATAACAGATGACCCAGTTAGGAAAGAGGCAGACAACCGGAATGCGCATAGAAGATCAGAGTATAAGTAGCCAGGTACACAGCTGGAATAGGGAGTATCGAGTATTGCAATGGTACTCCGGGCCCTGGCTGCCCCCTCTGTCACGTCTCCCGCCTCCCCTGGTGCCAGCTGCCCGCCATGTGCTCCCCCGGCTCTGGCCTTGTACTTCTGTCTGTGCGATTCCATTCTGCATGCTGTTACAGAGCATTGTGACCCCTCTCCTTATCCCGCACCAGATCGTAAGCTGTCATCCTGCTGGCTGCCACCCCAGCCCCCGCACACCACTGCCCACGGTGCCCATGAGTCGAAGAGAACCTCTCGTTACCCATTACAGAGGGTCAGGGAAGTATTGATGCTGAGAATCTAGCGCTGTTGAGCCACAGTGAGACAGAGAAAGGATAACCTTCTGGTAGAATAATCCTCTGATAGAGATAAATAAAGCAAGCATTAGATCAGAACCAGAAATATCTTTACCCTGAACGAGATCCTGAAGACCTAGGAAGACCTTAGGAGGCTTAGGCGTGGAGGAAAAAAGAGTCTCAGACAAAGGGAGGAGGGAGGAGAGGGCAAAAGAGAGCAGGATTACAGGGGCACACCCTCTTGTGAGATTACGTAGTGATTAGCACGGTGACAATGAATATTTATGAAGGCGGCGCTGATTATTTTACAGGGTTCATTTGAATAATCATGAATATGTTTCCATGCATTTGCACCTAATGGGCTGGTTTGCAGTCTTTAATGAGGCATCGGCGCGTGTTTGAAGAGCGAGGGAGAGCAGAGAGGGAGCGGAGAGATGCGAGCGAACAATGCAGGTCACAACGTGTACGGGCGTTTTGCTCACCGTGCTGTTTGTTCTCTTACCGCTGCAGGCCTGGAGCTGGCGGGGAATGTCACAAAGCAGGCATGGGGGGCCTGTAAGTGCACAGGCTAAAGCGGTGTGCTCCTTCTTCTAAACTGACTCAGACCTTGAAGAGAGGGGAATCTCCACACTGTGTCTTACAGTTAAGGCCTTAAAAGTTCGGTGACTTTTCCAAGGTCACGCGGCTATGCAGTGGCAGAACCAAGGTGTCAGATCCATCTTCCTGCCTCTTCCAAGGGCCTGGGGTTAGCTCTGGGTGCCTAATTACTGGTGGGCTGGCAGAGGTGTAACAGGTGGGGTGTTAAGTGATTTGTTTTGTTCAGTGGTTTGAAGTGAGCACCCATTTCTTTCTTTTACCCCCACCCCCACGCGAGATGTCGGTGCCGATAAGCGACAGGGTTCGTTTTGAAGAGAGAGACGGCAGGAAAGGCACGCAGGGACAGGAGCGTCTCTGGGATCCTGTGAGTGGTTTCGTGAGCGGAGCGGGAGGAGCTGGGGCCCAAGGAGGAGGACTTCGGGGGTGGAGAAGCTTCGATCTGCACATTCCGCGATGACTTGCATCGCAGGGAAGGCAGACAGGAAGCCAGCCCGCACAACGCAGGGGCCTAAACCAGAAGGCCCACTTAGTTATTTTCTACCCAGAGCCCAGGCAAGCGGGTGTGGGCGGTACGTGCAAGGGAGAGGCGAGGCGAGCTCGCGCCTGGAGCTGGGCCTGCCGGGTCCCAACCCAGCCGTCCCTTTGCTGGGTGTCTGCAGGCTGGCCTTGGGCGAGCCCTGCAGCAACCCAGGCTTCGCCCGCTGGAGGCTCGGCTGTGAGGCCCCAATGCTGGGAGCAGGGTAGGCAGGAGCCTAGCGCGGGGTGCAGACAAACACCGGGGAGCTATTATTAGGCAATTCCTGCAGGCGGAAGCGGAATTGCCATCGGGTTGCCAGCTCCGCGGGAACCGGAGCGGGGGAGGTGGGCGCTGATTCAGCGGCGGCCGCATCCTTCCCGGTGCCGGGCCACACCTGCCGTCTCAGCTGGCACCTCCCGGGGGGAAGGTTCTGGGTCGGCGCGGTCCAAGCCGGATCCCGACTGGAGTTTATTTTCCCAGGTTCTAAACTAACCCACCCCCCTCTTCTGATTGACACATTCTTTCTTTAGATATGCTAATACTTCCAATTAGATTACTGTCTAGTCTTGTCTCTGCCCGCAGGCTTTTGTCTCTTTCATGGAGACTGCCTATATCAAGCCTTTTACATTAGATTTTTAAAAATAGTTCTTCTTTCTGAGTTCTTTCAGTGGTATCTCAGTCTGGCTACCCCCAATCCCAACCTAGACCCATCCATTCATCCAGCCATCTATGTATTCATTCAACGAAGGCATTTGAATGTCTACTGTGATCTTCAGCAATTATTTTTTAAACAGAAGAAACTACATCTCATTTTCCTAATCTATGAGCTGAGTTAAATGAGAAAATCTTAAGTCCCATAGTGCCTGGTGTATAGTAGGCACTCAGTCTATTTGTTCAATGGGAGAATGAATAAACATTATCCTTGATTATTGTTCCTCATTATCTTTGATTACTGTTACTCATGCCAGGTGCTGGGCACTTGCTGCTCTTTGGTGGTATAATGGTGAACCAGACACAGGAGTCCTGCCCCCAGGGAGCCTCCAGTCTGTTCTATGAGGGACAGAGAAGCCATCCTAGTGCTTCGGGATAAATGCAACCTGGATTGGGGAAACATGGAGTGTGATTGCGGCTGTAGCAGGAGGACCTAGCCAGGTGACCAGGTCTGCCAGGCTCCCCGGGGGGGGGGGGGAGTGGGCTCCCAGCAATGACGGAAATGCTGACTCATTGTTGGCCAGGCCCGGTGGAGGAGTTGAGTACCAGGTGAAGGCACCATCCTGGAGCAAAGGCCTCAGGGCCAGAGCGGCTTTCTTCCAACCTTGAGACACGGAAGAACTACTTGCCAGGAGATCGGGCTGAAGAGACTGGGGAGGGATGCAAGAGCCAGATTTTGGAGGGGTGAGTAAACCCTGAAATTTGAGTATTTATCCTAAGAGCTGTGGGGTGTTTAAGAGACGGGGGTCCACAGGCTCGATACCAATTGCAGCATGGTAGTCCCAACTACTACGGAGGCTGAGGCAGGAGGATAGCTTAAGCCCAGGAGTTCTAGTGCAGCCCGTACAGAGCTGCAGATGACTCAGGGCTTTCAAGTGGGCAGGAGACCGCGGTGCCAGACTGCCTGCCATTGAAAGCTGACTCCCTCCTTAAGGTTAATGGCCGCATGCTTGAGAAAGCTACCTAAGCTCATGTGCAAACTGGGACCATCCCAGGCCCCAATCAGGGGTTTGTGTGAGATAATGTGGCGAAATGAGATAATACTTACAGAGTAAGTACTTAACCACAGTACCGGGCGTGGAGTAGGTGCTCCACAAATGTTGAGTATTATCCTAGCTACTACAACTCCCAGAAGTCTTGGGTCCTGCCGAGCCAGTTATTTAAAACACATCTGAGGAATGCAGTGGGAGGGGAAAGCTTGCAAACGGCCCTGGAACTGCGAGCTCCTCCTCTTCTTAGTTTAGTCCTGGTTCTTGTAAACTTGGTTACTTGGTTTCAATAGCTGATTAAAAAGTGGGGAGCTGCGGGGAAGCTGGTCCACTAGGAGAGGCAGAAGCAACACATTCTCTTAGGAGCACAGCTCTGGGAAGACTGTTGAGGTGCTGTGAGGAACAGAAACAAGGCCACAGAAGTATAGCAGACTAGCAAACTGGTGTCATTTAGAACTGAGGGCACCCACAGCACGCCGAAGGCCTCACTGTATTCTAGCACAATTATTGGGAGCATGAAGGCTCAGTTCAGGATGCCGCTTGCCCATTAAAGTAGGAGGATGTCGTTTTGGAATTTCAGAAATAATGTGCTCAATGGACAGAAAATAGTGAATTTACAAGAGGCCTAATGCAAAAGAGCCCTGTGTATGGAATCTTTTCTAAATTGCAGTTCCTGTCTGCCTTGTCCTCTAGATCTTGTACCTGTTTTGACTTTTTTTTTTTTGCGGGGTACGAGGGCAGAGTTGTGCCTTAGATTCTTGACATTTTCTTGGTAGGTTTTCAGTGGCGATTTGTCCCAGTTCACCTCACTTTCTTCCTGTACCCCACCACTGTTTTGTTGGTATTTGGTCATCTACTTCAAGATGTACAGAGAGGCTGGGCACGGTGGCTCACGCCTGTAATCCTAGCACTCTGGGAGGCCGAGGCGGGTGGATCACTCAAGGTCAGGAGTTCGAGACCAGCCTGAGCAAGAGCGAGACCCAGACTCTATCAAAAAATAGAAAGAAATGATCTGGACAACTAAAAATATATATGTATAGAAAAAAATTAGCCGGGCATGGTGTTACATGCCTGTAGTCCCAGCTACTTGGGAGACTGAGGCAGGAGGATCGCTTGAGCCCAGGAGTTTGAGGTTGCTGTGAGCTACGATGACACACACGGCACTCACTCTAGCCAGGGCAACAAAGTGAGACTCTGTCTCAAAAAAAAAAAAACTGCTTTGCAGCATTGAACTTAGTAAAATATTGACAATATTATTGGTGATCATATCTCACTTTGTATTCAATAAGAGTGATGAACCTCA
>CAUYSK010044197.1:0-21252 GCA_963575035.1 Avahi laniger | reverse complement strand
TTTATTGCCTAACTGCTTTGGCTATAATCTCTAATACTATATTGGATAAAAGTGATAATAGCAGGCATCTTTGCCTTATTCCAAATCTCGAAGACAAAGTTTTAAATTTTTTACCATCAAGTATGATGCTTCGTGAAGTGTTTCTTTGGTAGAAACCCCTTTAATAGATTCCCTTCTATGTCAAGTTTGCTAAGAGTTAAAAAAAATCATGAATGGGTGTTAGTAAATGCTTTTCTGCAACTGTTGGGATGATCGTATCATTTTTCTTCTTCATTCATTTGCTAGTGAAGTGAATAGCATTACATAATTTTCTAATATTAAATGAACTTTGCATTTCTGAAATAAACCCACCTTGATTTTAATGTATTATCTTAACCCCAGAATATTATATTCTGTGAAAATATTCTTTAAACATGAAGGAGAAATAAAGACTTTCCCAGACAAAGGCTGAGGGATTTCATCAACACCAGACCTATCGTACAAGAAATGCTATAAGGAGTTCTTCGATCTGAAAGCAAGGGACATTAATGAGAAATAAGAAATCGTCTGAAGGGGTACAGCTCACTAGCAACTTAAAGGACACAAATACAGAATACTCTAGTGCTGTAATCGTGGTATGTAAACCATGTATATCTTGAGAAAGAAGACTAAAAGACAAACCTATCAAAAATAACAACAACTTTTTGATAGATAGTATAGAAAGATACGGATGGAAACAACAAAAAGTTAAAAAGCAGTGGGGGATGGAGTTAAACGATAGAATTTCTGTTAAATTTCTCTTTGCTTATTCGTTTGTCTATTTGTAAGCAGAGTTGTCATATGCTTACAATAATTGATTATAGAATGTTTTTTACAAGCCTCATAGTAATCTCAAATCAAAAAACCTATAATAGATATGCAAAAAATATAAAGCAAGAAATTAAAACTCACTACCAGAGAAAATCACATTTAACAAAGGATGACAGGAAGGAAGAAAGGAAGAGAGGACCACAAAACAAACAGAAATCAAATAACAGCATGGCAGTACTAAGTCCTTACCTATCAATAATAACATTGAATGTTAATGGATTAAACTTTCCAATCAAAAGACATAGAATGGCCGAACGGATAAAAAAAAAAAGAGTCAGATATATGTTGTCTGCAAGAAACCCACTTCACTTATAAAGACAAACAGACTGAAAATTAAAGGATGGAAAAAGATATTCCATGCAAATAGAAACCAAAAAAGAGCAGGAATAGCTACACTCTATTGGTTAAAATAGATTTAAACCAGGGACCCATTCCTTAGCCCACAAATACATATTCTCCACTGTGTATAACTTCTTAGGTAACAAAACAGGAGTTTCCTGACACTTAACCTTTCTTGTCTCTTACTTTTCAACTGCTCTAAGCCACTGTGCTTCCTGCAACCTCATTTCTCTTCTGATTCTACTGCCATCCTCCGCAAAACCAAGTCGGTGGTGAGGTGGTGGAGTAGAATCTGCTGCCACCCTTAGTCAACCCACATGTGATTCTGACTGTAGGGCCAAGGTCCAGTCTGTTTGAGCCTCTGCAGGGCATTTCTATCACTCCCAGGTTTTTCCCATGGTGATCTTCTACCAGACTCACTCCAGCATTTTCTCCAACATTTCTCTGCTTTTATCTTCTTTAAGTAGCACCCACCTCTTGAAAGCACTAGGCCTAAATCTAAGAGGTGTTGAAAGAAAAATTATGCCCATGTATAAGAAAAAACTGCATGTAGATACAAAGGAGAATGTGAGAAAGAAAAAATGAGCCTATGGCAAGTGTATTAGGATCAATTTTAAGTGGATTTTTTTAAAAAAATTATATAATAGATTTTTCAAGAATAGCTTTGTTTATGGAGAACTCTCTCTGTGTCTGGAATAGTACTAAGTGCTTTGCAGACATTATCTCATTTCTTTATGTGGTATACTAGCTTATATTCAATTTATAGATCGAGAGACTAAGGATAAATGACTTGTGCAAGGCTACGTAACTACTTAGTGCCAAAGCTGGAACTCAAACCCGGCTCTGTTTGGCTCCCCAAACCTTGAACTTAACTTCTACACCACACTGCTTCTATCACACGTCTGCTCACACAGTTCAAACAACAGAGGAACTCAGTTTTGACAAGAACATAAAAATGGAGCAGCCAGAAAATGGTAGAACTGATTAGTTCCAGAGCTAGGCATCTCATGATCCATACCATTTTGTCTGGCAGATGTGGAAGAATTCGTTATAACAGCAAACAGTCTGAACCTTTCAGGTTTGTATTTGACATTAAATCCCTGTTACTAAGGGGGAGCTTCTTCCACTCTTCTCCCAATCTCACCGTCAATACTCTCTTCTCCAGCATGGCATGCTTGGGTGTGACAGGCAGTGTGGGTAGGGGAGAAAATGGGGGGGTAGTAGGTGCCCCAGGTTTCGGTCATTTGAAAATCAATTCAATCATTAACTTGACAACTTTTCCTGGGTGTGAGGAGTTCTTTTAAAAAGAAATAAATAGTTGGAACTGGTATAACCTGTGTGCCCTTTTTCCTTAGAACATTTTAGTAGTGGAATTGGAGTTCTCTAGCTCCTCTCATTTGTTATGCAGGCTTTATCTACTGACTCTCAATCTCAGGGAGGAAACTCATGATTCTGAATGGTGACCCCTCTTTCCAAGAAGGTGGAGTGTCTTGATTCTAGTAGGAGATGATTTATTAGCTCCACCCTCAAAAGGTGCCTCTGAAGACAACCTCCCCTCCTGCCTTGGGATGAACTCTTCTCATCTGTGCTGAAGGTCACATACGGGGATTCAGTCATCCCACTGCCCCTGAGAGCCCTCAGCTGCTCTCCATGAGATGTGAGTTGTTGTGGAGAGTGTGCGGCAGGGCAGAGACAGGGCTGAACTGGGAGGGGCTGTGGAAAGTAAATAAAAGCAGAATTCTTACGTACTTGGGCTACAGATATTGCATTGCTTGTTCTCTGAATGTTGGTGGGAAATGTGATCAGCAAAATTTCTATAGATTGTTTTTGGTATCTGTATCCTTTATATTATTCCATAATCCCAAAATCCCAAATCACAGCTCTGTATGTGTGTGTGTGTGTGTGTGTGTGTGTGTGTTTGTGTGTGTGTGGTGTGTGTGTGTGTGTGTTTGGGTGTGTATGTGAGAGACAATGAGAGAGAGAGAGAGAGAGAGAGAGAGAGAGAGAGAGAGAGAGAGAGAGAGAGAATGCAAGATCCCATGATAGTAAATGAATGGATTTGAAGAGAATTTCAACCAGTCAAGGTATCTTAACTTACTTTTGCAGTAGTTTTGTACACAATGTTAGTTAGAGATAATACAAGAACAAAGGCCAAGACTAGTGACTTCTCTGAGGAAATGTATTATTTCTCTCTCCCAATCAATGTCCTCAGAAGGGTCATCGGTATCTGGTGATCTTGCGTAGGTAAAGAATAGTTGTCTCCCAGGGGTGGCAGGATGGATCTGGGGAGCTCTGAAATCACAGACATCCGAAAGAGTGCCAGGGTCATCTTCCTGTAACTTCAAGGTGGAAGTTGTCCCTGGGGATGTCCCACTCTAAAGCCAGGTCAAACGCGCATGGCCATCATACAGAGTGGTATTAGCATAGGGATCATCCTCCTCATCTCTCCACACTGGGGTCCTGTGGCTTAGCACATGCTCATAATTAGCATAGAGACAATGGCCTTCTGAGCTCCCTTGGCCTTCAACTTATCCCTTGAAACAATTATCCTCTTACCTGTTTGAAATAGTCCAGTTGTGTGCTCCTTTGGATTGGTGACTATTTATGTGAGATAAAGCTGGAAAGCTACATTGGGTCTGCATCTTAGAAGATCTTCAGTGCTCTGCTAGAGAGTCATTGCAGGTTCTGGAGAAAAGTGGCAGCTGATCCTAGTGCTCCTTAGGAAGCTTCATCTGGTAAAGACCTAATGACAAATTGGAAATAGAGAACCTACTTATGATGCTAATATAATAACCTAGGAAAAAGATACAAAAACCTTAAACTGGAGCCATAAGAAGAAGAGAATAAACGTGGAAAACATTAAGAAATAGAACAGGCAGAACTTGGTGATGTGGGATGAGTATGGCAGACCTAGCATTTATTTTCTTCTCTACTTCTTCCTAACAAATTCCCAATTTTGTTCAGGAGTGCACTCCTCTTCCACATAATCCTGGGCTTCAGGAGCAAGAAGGTGGCTCCATCCCAAGCATCAGTGGGTACATCTTAGCTATCCTGTAAGTCAATCATGCTCCTACACTCCCTTTGCCAGGGATTGGCTTGGAGGTGGACATGTGTCCAGTTCTAGCCAGGGTGATGTGAGATAAGCTGTCCTTGTCCTCATAGGGTTATGGGGAGGACCTGGCAAGATTATGCATATGAGGCACTGGTCACTGGTAGGCACTCAGTAAATTTTGGCTGCCTACTTCCCCAGTTCCAAATCTGTCATGTGAATCCAGACATGTGGTTTCTTCTCAAACTTTACCTACTAGCCTGTTGGTGCAGACCTCAGCTTTAGCACAGCACCTATACAAAATAAGTGAATAATAAAGACCAAACTGAAATGAACCTGACATTAGGAAGCACAGAAAGATGAAGGTGGTTTCTTGTGGAGAGAATTGGCTGGCTGTGTTAGGAGTAGGGCTAAGCAGCTCTGTAAATGCTTAATTTAACAGGATGGTAGAATATCAGATGGGATAAACTTCAGACAGTTTTAAAAGGGAAAAATTGAGTTAACCCCTGTTTTTTCTATGTTCTCACAGGTACCATATTTGAGAGGTTTTAATATTAGTTTTTGTAATTTTAAGTGTCAGATTTGTTTGCATTAGGGAGTGTAAAGGACAGGGCCATAAGTATGCTAAGACTCACATTTTTTAGTTGCTATAATAAGGGGTTAAGAGACTTGGGATTTGAGTTCTGTCTAGTAGCCTGTAAATCTGTCACCTAAATGAGAAGCAAAATCATGTAATTGCTTAACATCTTGTAAGAAAAGCAACTTGGTGTCCTCGTTCAGTTAGATGGGTGGCTTTGACATTGCATAGAACCAACTTCAGTCTTCCTTGTTACTGCGGGAGCCAAGTTGCCAGTGTTTGTAAACATGTGGCAGGCAAAGATCCGGGTACCAAAAGAGAGGCTGATTATGTGGTAATAAGTGGAGATCTGAGGGAAGCCATGAATTTGCATTTGTGGTTAAAGCCCTTGTGTTCAGACTTTTCATGGGCCCTTTTGATGCCTGGAAGAGCCACAGCAGATATATTATGCATCTAATGTAACTGCAATAAATATAAATTGACCTCATTTGCTCATTGCTTTGGTGTACAATTTCTGGATGTAGAAGAACAGACTGAACACTAAAACAAATTAACTGACAATTTTGAATGCTCTAATCATATTTTCTGGTTACAAGGGCTTGGGTGATGTTTCTGCCAATTGAATAATTTTCATTCAAAAAACACAGATGCGTGTTGGCAGGTCCTGTGCTATCCCCAAACATACTGTTAGAAACTCAAATATAGTTATTTAAATTACCTGATGAAAGCATGAGTCCTCACCTAGCTCAGCTGTTGCAAGTGCTAACAACATCAGAGTGCGTGGCCCTGCCTTTGGATCACAGTTCTCTTGGATGTAGGTGAGAGGAGGGTTATAAAAGTAAAGATTTGGGAAGCTGGGGCAGAAGTGTTGCTGCTTCTTCACGTCCTCTCTCTCCTCCTAATTTCTGTAGGAAGCATAGACATGTTGGATAACTTGGTTCTGCCATGGGATGGGGTCTGGATATTTTCGCAAAACCGTGGCAAGTACCCGAAGCAATCCTTTCTCTGCAGTGACCTAGGACTATGAACTATAGCTACTATTTATTGAGTAGTTGCTGAGTACCAGTCAGTGTGCTTTGCATGGATTATCTTATCTAATCCTGGAAAAATCCCACGAGAAGAGGACTGTGGTGATCACTATGTTGTAGATGAGGAAACAAAGGTAAAGAAAAGTCCCTTGTCCAACATCACAAAAATAGTTAAGTGGCGGAACTAAGACTTGAACATGAACTCAGGTTTCTTAGATTCCAAAGCCAATATTCTTAACCCTAGACTGAACTGTCCTAAACTTACACAGCCCAGTGGGTGTGGAGTCTTGTAAACCTGAAAACAGCAAATGATTTTGGGCCTTCAGATATTTCTCAGTGCTGGGAGACAGATCTTTGGAATGAGACCTTGTGGCTTCCCGAGTGAGCTGTAGTCACAGGGTCAGCTTAATAAAAAGATTGCCTTTCATCCTTCACATAGGGATAACGAAATAACATGAGCTATGAAAACTCATCACCTGCTTGACAAAAATCCTCACAGAGTTAGCTGGAGGAAACTTTAGATGATTCGAAGTTCAAGAAGTCTCACAATCTCACAATTTGGAGCCGGGATCCAGAGCTGGCAAGCTCTCTGCACAGCCTCACTCATGCTCAGAAGCTGATGTCTTTTCCTTCCTGGCAGTTGTTTTTTCTATTGTCAGGCACTGTGTCAGCTTCTACTCCTATCTAGACTTCGATATAGGCTATTTGGTTCTCCCATTTTGTCAACTCATAATTTCCTTTTGCTCATTCTCAAAAAGTAAGAAATGATCTTACAGGGATCCTTAATCATGTTGGATTGGGTCCTTTTACTTTGCACTCTTCAGAAAAGGAGATTCATTTTCTTTGGTGTTCCACACTGTGGTCAGCAGAAGTTCTTCCTCAGTTGCAACCTAAATGTGTTCTCCTGTGTTTTAAGGTCTTTCCCTCTTGTCCTGCTTGCGTCATTATTTGGAAACTGGCTACATGGGAAGAGCGGGAGGCTAGAGGAGATGAGGTTGCTGTGTGGATAGGCTGGTTGCTGACTCAAGCTCAGCTTTTTAGAAGTTGACAGCTGCTCTGCTTATTAAATAGAATGTATTCCTTGTATGTCTATTTTTATATCCTTGCAGCACTAGGAAGCCTTTGTTTGAAGGGAGGTACTTTCTCTCAAGAGACTGAGCAACATGGAAAATAATAGGGCTTTCAAGCTTTTCAGGTGCCTAGAAATTGCTCTCTTTTAGAAACAATTCTTCTGCTTTCGAAACAGTTAATTGAATAACATTTACATTCATAACACCACAAGAAATCATCCGGCCCCATGTGCAGTTGTGACAGCTGGAAAGTATTTCTCAGCCATCTTCATGCATCAGACCCTATGGAACCTTTCTCGCCCCTTCCCCCTATCTCTGTAAGCCTATAAAATACATTTTCTTCTGCTGACACTGCAGCATGAACTTTCCATAGCAACTTATTCCCACACCACCTGTTAATAATGCCAAGAGTAATGCATCTAACTCCCTGCATACTGTGCCAAAATGTTTACACAATTCAGCTTATTTCAGAGTTTAAAGACCAGACATAAATCCCAAACTAGCTGTGTCCCATCCAAACACTCAGGGAGTTGGTTGCAACATTTCTGTGGGTAGAATTGGGCAGATTTTTCCCAACTAGTTTTTAATGAAAAGCGGGGAGCGGGGGGGCCGAGGTTACTCCTATGGGACTACTTTGCTAACTGTTTTGGGGTCATCAGAAGTGAACTGTTTCGCAGAATGTTGGCCAAGTATGAGTGCATCGTTTCAGTTAAATATCAGCTTTATTGGCAATGCCCTCAAAACAAGAACTAAAACAAATTGAAAATTTGTTAATATTTGAAGATTACATTTATAATTTATAATCTGAATTAATAATCACATGAACTAACATTTATTTTGTATTTCATTGTTTATACTCTTAGTTTGTTATTTATTACTATGTCAATTAATTCTCATGAAAATTTGGTACTGCATAGATCAAAGTCTACATTTGACTGCCAACAAACCTCAGACTCACATTAGGAAACGATCTGTCTAAGATCACACAGCTAGTAGGTGAAGGAGCTGGGATTTACGTTCTGATGTGGTTGCTTCTAAAGCCAGGGTTCTTTCAACTACCCCATAATTTTCTAAAATGGTTTTCTTGGAACATCATATAAAGGAGATATCAATAAGCATGTCTACAAAAGACTGTTCTGTTGTTAAGTTACCTTGAAATTTTGTTACTGTATTTTCCTCTTGGAATTTACAATGCGCATAAGCATAATAAAGGCTCTGAGAAGTCCTGCAATAAAGAAATCGGCTTAATTCTGTACAACCCAGCAGTTTCCCAACTTACTTGAGCACATTGCTCTTTTTCCTTAGCACATCCAGTAACACCCAGAGGAGTACAGTCTTTGGAAAATAGGTGTAAGAGACACTGTACTCAGGCCAAGCTGCTCCCCAATCAGCTGTCCCTGGAGCCGGCTCTCTTTTCTTCTTCACTCAGTTTCCTAGAGGACATATATAAAGCTATTCTAGCTCTCTTCAGCCATCCCTTATTCATCACTGTGGGCTTCTCCTTCTTGGTAAGACTTTAATCTGACTTCCTAAAAGGATTGTTCCTCACCCCTCTGCATATTTTGTAACAAATAACAACATAAGGCATGGATTAATAAAAGCTCAACTGGTTTATTCAGATCTCTAGGGAGTCAAACATCATATTCATCTGAAAAACTACTCAGTCCAGCAGAACTCTCTGCTTAAGCAAACAGTTTCATGAAACCTCACATAGAGACAAAGCCAAATGAATTGGTCAATTCCTTCAGAAAGTATTTGATATCATGTACACATGGTCTACGTCCAAAATGATGTCACTCCTGGACGAGCGATTCCATGAATAATGAATTAGTAATTCCCATGACTGTGAAGAAAAGCTCTCTCATGAAGGACTATTATTGTCCACTAAATACCCAGCACTTAAAACTGAAAAAGCTTGCTTACAATCAGTCTAAATATTTGAAAATATCTTAAGTTCTAATTGGAATGTTCAATTTTCTTCCAAATGCCTAGCATTGTGTAGCTATAGCTAGGAATTGTGAGTCATTGACTAAATGCTTCTTTTCACTTCGTCCACTCCTCTAGTTCATATTATACTAATTTCAGTGCTGTATAATATGCAGACAGTGTTATTGTTAGTTGGCTCCATGCCAGGGACCCTTAGCTATAAACGTTAATTTTTTTTTTTTAATTTTATCTTTTTGACCAATGAGTAAAATGAAAACCTGGTAAAACCAAGAAAAAGTAGCCATAAAGTTCCTCCTGGAATAACTATTAAGTTAAATTTGCTAACAGGTATAAATTTCTATTTTATTTTCCTCGATCTTTTCACCGATAGCCATCTAAAGTTATCTTTTTCAAGGGATCCTGCGATATGATTCAAAAGTGAAAACTGTGGAACCACAGTTTAAAGTAGAATAGAAAAATTGACTGGAACTGTAAACTCCATGTGACATGAGCAATTTAAAGACATGAAGGGGAGAAATGACCCGGCAGAGTAAGATACCAAAGAATTCTGAGCCAGAGGCCCAGGTGAAAATGTCAAAAACTTGCAGCTAAGAATAAAATAAGGAATTGGATAAAATGTTGCTCCTTTAGATTGGATTTCCTCCAGGGCAATAACCACTGAGTCATTAAGAGAAATGAGAGTCTGAGAGTTCCTGATTCCCGGTGACAGGCCCCCATTCCCCAGACGAAGTTCGGGTACTGCTCTTGCCAATTGTGTTGGCTTAGCCACCTCCGCAGGGCATGAGACCAGCAGGAAGAGCAGAAGCCAAGTCTAGCTGCATCTGCTTGTGTTCCCGGTCAGTTTGCATTTTCAACCTCATAGTGAGGGCGTATGATTTAAATGTGAACGTTTCTTAAAGTTCAGTTATTCCAGAGTATTTGTAAAAGGCCAAATGCTGCAGAGCAATGATGGTTTTCTTATACCAAGAACAAATTAAATGTTGTCTATCAGCTGGACTAGGGGAAACATGATCCAAGCCACATAATGCGCTGGTAGCATAACTACATGCTATGGTAATCACCATGATCATCTCACCATCAGGGTTGTAATGATTCCAGAGTAATGATGAGGTTGGACCATCTAGCTGTACTCTTTCAGCTGACCGGGCTGATCATCCTTGTGATTAAAGGCATTGTTGAGTTTGCTTTAGTTGGATAGACCTGCATTTGCCCTCTCTTTGGAGAGAGCGGCATCTGTGCATACAACTTCTCTTTCACATGGGAGTTCTGCTGACTTTTTGATGCACAACTTGCAGAAGTCTGCTGTCATAGAATCCCAGAGCCAGCAAAGTCCCTGGGGGCTATGGAGGCTGCATGTCCATGCTGCACACAAATAGGGTCAGGACGGTCACATCTGGCCATTGCAGCTCATTTATACAGCTGGGATCCAGAAACTTCAATTTCACTGTGTGTGCTTTGCCAAGCACCCCACAGAGCCTTGGCCTCAAGGAGACGTGAAGAGCTCCATCCACAGCACTGGGTCCTACACACCCAGGTTGCTCATGGGTGACCAGGTGACACTGTGTGTTATGATTTGGGAGGAAGCAGAACTTACGCTCGCAGAATCTCCCCATCTGCTGGCACCACGCCTGGATTTCTAATCATTAGAGTTGCTCTTTTGGGTTAAGGGAATGGTTTCTCCACCTTTTTTTTCCTTAGCCCAAAGAACACTTTTTAACATCAAAACATTTTACAGATCTTCCACATAATAGTTACATTTTTAGTTTCTGATGACTTAAAAAAGATTCAAAACAAAAAAATGCTAAAAATCTCAGTAGTGCTTATACATGGATTCATATTTAATAAATTATAATATCTTCATACATTTGAAAAATAGTTGCCCACATATTTATGAGCTATATTATTTGTTAAGTGTAGAGATAATGCTTGGTAAACGTAAGGATTCATAGACCCCTAGTTCTGTGTTCTTGCCCCTACTCTCCCACTGCATGTACCCCATGCTTTATTATCGAGATTTACCATCCATTGATCAAGGCCACTAAGTTAACCAGCATTTTATAAGCTTGTGTTCTCTGAAACACTGTTTTACAAGGTGCAAAATAAGTATACAAAGAAAAAAATGTTTGGGAAAAGCTGGGTTATACAAAGTCAAATAATTCTCTTTACTGCAGGACTTCTCAGAGCCTCTAACTGCTGATATATTTTGCATCCCTAAGAAGGGGTATGGATTTCAGCGTTCACTAAACCTCTTGAGCCATGGATGTATTTTTTTAGGCATACTTATTTATGTATCTGAGAACATTGTTCTGAAGAGCAACACTTTAGGAAACGCTAGGTTAAAACATTGTATCCAGAAGATCTCTGTTGAATATAAATGTATAATCTGAGAGAGGGAAACTTGGAGGCCTTTTGCCTCCAAGAAGAGAGGCTGAGGCATTGCCAAGAGGTAGGTCTTGAAGGAATAAGGAATACCGTCCTGGACATCTCTCCTCTAAGGAGCCTGAAGCATGTGAAGAGTATAGCTTCTTGTCTCAAGTGAGATTTATAATGATAATTATTATCTCATTAAATTTTTCCTCTCCATTATAAAAAATTCAGAGGCTAAGAGAGTAAATGGCTCAGAGTCAGTTAGAAAATTAGGCTACACAATGAATGGAAGCATTTTGGTGTCACTAAGATAAATGTTCTCTAGACGTTATATAAGAAGAGAGCATGCAGAATTCCTGTCTCTGGGCTGGATACAGGTTTCGCTTGTTTGTTTCATTCCTCATTCGAGGTACGGTTTGGTGTCAGAGTGGAAAGGCCTTGCTGGCCCTTGCTCTACTACAGCAAGTGTGTCATGGGCAGATGTGGGCTGGCTAGAAACTTCTTTCTGATGACTTCACCTAGCATCCCCAAACCTGAGCTCCCTCTGTCCACATTCCCTAATCCCAGACATATGCTGAGTTCCAGATTTTACCTATGAGAGCTTCATACTCTTTATACTTGAGATTTGCACTCCTGTTGGAAGTCTGGCCTCCCTGGAACAGATAAACATTTAAATTTATTAGTCTTCAAGAACCTTAGTGTGGAATCAAAAACAGGATGTTAGAGGAATGTATAGAAAAGCAATGAGCATTCAGGTTCTGAGGACAGGCCCCTGGAGCCACCTAAGAGGGTGTCTGTCTCTTGATAGAGACCCAAGGGACCCCTGAGGGAGCCTGTTTTGCCCCAGTTAAGTGGCAAGCTTGAACAGCCAAATCAGTTAAGGTAAAACAAAAGGCAGACCATCTGTGCTTGCAGACACAGCTAAACTAACGTGAGGAGAAAATAGGGGCAATTACTTAGAAATTTTAGAGTCTCAAGGAATTCTTTCTCAATCAAGTGAATATATCAGGTTAGAGGGGTTTTTGGACTTGAGGTTACAAGCAGAATTGTTTCAATTTGTCATTCTTCGTTCATGTGTAGACGCTGCTAATGAGCACGTCTTTGCACTCACTTATCTCAGTGGAGACATAATTTTGTTTTATAGCTCTTTCACATGACATCACATTGATCAGTTAACAATTTATCAAGAACCTCTAGCCAAATATTAAAACAAATGTGCACCATAGCACATAACTATATCTTTTCTTTGAACCATTCAGAGGGACAGGCAGAAAGTCAAATTGCAAAACATCTGTGCTTCTTTATGATCTTAATATAATATGATCTTAACTTTCCATGCAATTAGAATGAAAATCATTCCAATTCAAAGGATTGAACCAATGTGGTGTTCCTATTAAGGTGTTAAAACATTCATTCTGTCAAATAGGGGAAAAAATTGGTTCCCTTTGAGATTTTCTCCATTAAACTAGTTTCCTAATTACTACATGCTATTTAAATAGCTTTGACTGCATTTTTTATCTCAAACTATGTAGTTCAATTAGCTTGTAAAAAATTGTAGGTCTCTAGTGACAAAGAAATCTCACAACAGACCCAGAGGACACAGATATCTATTAAAATAGTCTTGCTGGCTACCATTGTTCCTTTTTCCCAACTTATCACCCCAAATTCAACCCCATTGTATTCTCTGAATATGAAGTATTATAATGAATACTGATAGCAGTGCCAACTATAGTTTATTAAGCATCTACTAGATACCAGGCAGATCGCATGTGTTATTTAATTATTTTAATATTAGTCTAATAATATAGATGTTATCCACATTTTACAGATAAGAAAATGATATTGAGAAGTAGTAAGAAAGCTTTTCCATTTGCTTAATCAGTGTCTGAAGTGAGATTTAAACCCAGGTCTTCATCACCAAAGTTCATGCTCTTAACCACAGGGCCTATCTTAATCTTGGTTGATCTTTCAAAGAAAATTCATTCAATATGATTGTTCTTTTCTTTAGCTAATTAAACACTTAATGTCGGATTAGAGTACAATTGTTCTTTCTTTGTATTATGGTTTTTTCAAATATACACAAAACTAGAGAGAATAAGTATAATGAATCCCCGTACCTACCCAATGGTATATGATCCCCAATATATATCCCTTTTGTTCCATTGATCTCTCCACATCTTTTTTAGGAGTATTGAAGGACAAATTGCAGCCATTATGTCATGTCATTCATGAATATTTCAGTATGTATCTCTATCTGGAGACATTTTCCGACATAGCCGCCATGCCTTTCTCGCGCCCAACAAAGTTATCACGTAACGTCTAGTCTGTATGAGTCAGGGTCCTTGCAGGAAACAGAGCCTATATTTAAAAGAGCTAATTGCAGAGATTTTAATAAAGGGACTATTTGCAGAGGTGTGACCAAGGGAAAGTGAAATTGATAAGGGAGGGTGCAGTACCGGGAGGCTCCCAGTAATGAAAAGCTGTTATCACCTGTGGGCCTGGAGCAGCAAAGGGAGGATGCCCACCGAAACTTGGAGAGAATAGCCGGAAAGGAGGCAGGGAGAGGGAGAATAAATGTTTAATCACTTTCCTCTCACCCTCAGAGCTCCTCTTGAGGACTCCCATTGGCCAAATCCAATCTGAATTCAGAGGACTAGGGGATCCTAGGTAATTAGTTCAGAACTCCTGGCTAACTTTTTCTGGAAAGGGCCAGATGTTAATATTTTTGGCTTTGTGGGCCACATGCAGTCTCTATTCCAGTTTCTTCTTTGTTTTTTTTTTTTATGTATAACCCTTTCAAAATGTAAAAATTGTTTTTATCTCACAGGCTCTACATGAACTGGCCCACAGGCTATAGTTCGCCAACCTCTTTTAGTTCAGAAAGACCAGCCTCCTCGGGCACAGAGAGTCAAATAGAGTTTGGAGTGACTCTGGAAGAGAAAATAGAAAATATCCAAACACAGTTATAGGCAAAGACAGCCTCAAATAAGGATCCTAACCAAAACCACATATCACATTTAGTAGCTATGTCTTTATTCTATAAACTTCTCTCTCATCCTTTTTGATTAATGCTATTGATTTGTTGGAGAGACAAAGTCTTCTGCCCTGTGACAAAAGATTTGGCTATCTTGCTTCCTTGTGTAAATAATAATTCAAAGTTGGTACTATATACTTGCAATTACATCCCATCATGAGAAGTATGATGTTGCTGGCTGTCTCACTTTTAGTGAAGCTAAGAGTGATCGATGGGTTCGGGAGATATCAGCCTTATGTCTCCATTATTAAATTTACCATTAATCTTATATTTACTGTTTTACAACATCCATGGATGATTATTTCCTGGATTATTTCATGAGGTTTGTAAAATGGTGATATTTTAATTCTGTAATTACATACACATTTATTAGACAGAATTCTTCTGTTAAGACTTTCTCTCAGCTATTGGTTGCCCTGAAATATAGTTCATATTAGAAGTGCAGAATAAATACTCGATTCTTTTCTTTTACCAATTTTCATTTAGTGTCCTAGTGATCTCCAAAAGTAATCAATAAGCTTTTTTTAAAAAAAGTATTATTTTGATTTCATGGAATTGTATAAATTTGAAATTTTTAAAACATATACACAGTATATCAATTCATTGTAAACATCATTCTCTGTGTTCCTGATGTTATCCCATCTTAGACAAATGGAAATTTTTCATGTTAGCTTCTGTGCCTTTTTTTTTGTCTGTGTGTGGCTTAAAACAACAGAAATTTATTCTCTCATTTTCTAAATTAACATGTCAGCACAGCGGCACTACCTCTGGACGCTCTAGGGGAGATTCCTTTCATTACCTTTTGATTAATGCTATTGATTTGTTGGAGAGACAAAGTCTTCTGCCCTGTGACAAAAGATTTGGCTATCTTGCTTCCTTGTGTAAATAATAATTCTGATGCTGGTGGTGGCAGTATCCCTAGGCTTGTGGAGGCTTCTGTCTTTACAGGGACTTCTGTCTTCTCTATGTGTCTCTTATCATATGGACATGCATTGAATTTAAGGCCAATCAGATAATCTAGGGTGATCTCATCATGAGACCCTTAGCTTAATTACATGTGCAAAGTCCCCTCTTCCAAATAATTTCACAGATTTTGGGGATTAGGATGTGGACACATGGTTTTAGGGGCCATCATTCAACCCATTACAAATTTCTTTTTGTTATTTATTTTGTAATGGTTGATCTATTAACAGAAAATGTGTTTTTGAGGACCATTAATTTGTTACAAACTATAATATTGCAAATATAGAAGCATTTGTTGGCATTTTGATTTATAGCAACATCACACATAACAAAGGTTTACTGGTGACCTATGAAATATAAAATTACCAAATTGATGGTAATAAAACAGCTACAAACTTAAGAAAAACGTATTATTTTTCTAAGTATAAATTTGGATTTCCTGCCACTCTTAAGTTCTATGTGCATATTTGTGTGGGAATAGAAGTACAAAGTGAGATTGAAAGTTAAAATATAAAAGAATAAAAATCAAAGGATTTTAATCCCATTTGATAACAGAAATTTGAATTGGCTTGTCATATCTTCATGAATTCAGGCTTACTCTCTGTTGTAAGTTTCCTAACCCAATGGTGTCCGGCCTCTTTTAAATAGTGTAGGATGGCTTATCCATTCTGTAATAGCATCAAAGGGTTGGAAGATACAGAGGAACCAGATGCATTTTCTCTATATCTTTTGGAACAGAAAAAGTACAAATAATGTTAAATTTTTTGTTTGAAATCCATATGACTGTGTTTCAAAGGATCATCCTTTCTAAGACAGAAAACCCTTGAGTGCATCGCAGGCATTCAGACAGAGGTAACTTATGCTGTCAAAAGCTGCATTTCTTCCTTCAGGACCACCCTAATGACTGCAGTGTGGACTCTGGTGTTCTTTTGATAGATTTCTTCTTCCTGGCAAAGCAAGATAGCTCAGACTCATGTTAGGCATTTCTTGCCCTGCATCTAAAATCAACTGTTTCTCCCAGCGAATCTTGTTCCTTTTAGTAGGAAATGATATGTAGAGACCACAATAGAGATATTTAGAGATGCTCACTCTGTCATTGTTTTCTAGGCTTTGTTTCCCTTAAAAGTAAGCTGTCTCTTGTTGGTTTTTTGCTTTTTTTTTTTTAGTAATTGTGTGAACTTACATCCCCTTTCTGTTTCTTTTACTGTCCTCTCTCTGTCTAGTCTTTTATGTTTCTTTTAGTTCAATCTTCATTCTAAAGGTTTTCTTTCTTTATTTTCTAAAATTGTTCCTGAACTCTGACAGAACTTTTTCATATCCTGATTGCTTTCAATCAGGGTCATTTCTGAGATTTTTTTACTTTTTTTGAATACAGCATAGATTCTACTACTAATAATGTATCAACATTGGTTCATTAATTGTAACAAATGTACCATACTAATGTAAGACCTTAATCATAGGGGAAATGAGAACTCTGCTAGCACGGCGGTCCCCACCCTTTTTGGCACCAGGGACCAGTTTAATGCAAGACAATTTTTCCGTGGACGGAGTGTGGGGGAGGGGTGTAAGAGGGGAGCTCAGGTGGTGATGCGAGCGATGGGGAGCGGAGTGGCTGTAAATACAGATGAAGCTTCTCGGGATGCTCACCTCCTGCTGTGTGCTTCCCCCTCCTTCCTAAGTTACATGGAAGGCATTTTTTCCCCCGGGTGGTGGGTGGGGGGAGGTGTGGAGGACAGCAGAGCTCTGGTACCGGTCCATGGCCCAGGGTTGGGGACCACAGTGTTAGGGTATGTGAGAACTCTGTGTACTACCGTCACAATTTTTCTATAAATCAAATCTGTTCTAAAAATAAAGTTTCATATAAAAATGTATGGCTGAAACTTGATCATATTCATTATTTTCACAATTTCCTTTAACATGAAATTGTTGCCTGCCTACTGTTCTCTCTGAATAAAGCACAGTGTGCATCGGCCTTCGGGTGCAGCCTTTTGTATTTGAATATCATTCTTGTGACATACCCAGCTGATGCTTTGTCAGTGCCGATGAGATTTCCCACTTATGAATTATGCTAAATTTTCATAGCTTCCATACTGTTCTTAATTTATTTTAGCTCCTTTTGTAATATTAAGCTATAGTTTTCATCAGCACTGTGGCCATATTTTTCTAATACACTTTCACTAACAGTTAATTTTCTTCTTCTTTCATGTAATGTCTTTATTGATTACAATTTCCCTTTCATTTTTTCTTATTTCTTTTAGTTTGTTTTTTTTTTTCTTTCTCTTATTCTGTTAGAAGAAGATTTCTGTGGAGACAGGCTAAGGTAGTTTTCCTAGAGAAATGGCTCTAAGGCTTCTTCCTTGAAACATTAAAAAATCCAGTTTATCAGTTCAGCGGTCTTGTTTCTCTGGACTCTGCTCCTCCCAGTGTTTGCAACTTCTGTTTTCCACCATTGCTCAGTTTCTACATGCATATCAACTTTTTTCTCAGACTGTCTATCTTTCCAGAGGGGAAGATCCAGCTGGATACTTCCAGGGCTTTGGAGGACATAGGCAGCCTAGGACCTTCTGATTCTCTTCCGGGGACTTACTATGTCATGGACTGTTCCTCCAGTTTTACCAACTGGTTGTTTCCAGGTGTGCTTGCCAAGGGCTCCACTTTCAGTGAGGTAATCTCTTCTTGGAGATAAATATTTGGTGGCAATTTCTGTGTTTCCAAGTTCTTAGGTCTACTCAAACTCTCTTTTTTATACTTCCACTGTCTCTGGAAGTGACAACCCTGTGTGTGTCCTGAGCAGATTCTGCTGTTGATGGTGGTTTGGCTTTGACCAAGTACTCTTCAGGGCTTCAAGGGAAATCCTTGGCATCTCCTTTTGTTGAAAATGCTGTCCTTTTATTTTATTTTTTAAAATCTTTCCATTCTAGTTTATCAATTTGTATTTTTTTTTGCATGACAAGATTCAGGTAAATTTAAACAGTATGTTACCATAATAATTTTGTTCTGGCTGAAAGTTTGGGTCACTTTTTAAAACCTGACCTGACATGGTTAAGTTTGGAAGCGTGGAAAATAAGACAGGACATCACAGAATTCAACCCTGTGCCACATGGGGAAAAATTCAACGGAGTCAGGAATTAGCTTCCCACACCAGCAAGATTGTCTGCAGCTGCCGTCAGTGCTTCAGGCAAAATAGCAAGGAAGCCACACTTCGTCTCTGGCTGCCTTCCTCCTGCCTCAGTTCTGTTGCACCTGGGCCAGTGGGCCCAGGGCTGGGGCCTTCTGAGCCTTGCTGTTATGGGTCATTATTGGGCAGATCCTGTGGGGTGTAGCCCGCACGTTCAAAGTCTGGCGGGGACAAGCAGAGCTGGTGAGTTGGACAGAGGCACCGGGGTAGCATCTGCGAGCCAAGGTACAGCCCAAGAAGGCCACAGGCAGGGCCAGCAATTGCTTTTAAAGGGCAATTACCCAGAGTCAGAGCAACAGGAAGGCCCCTGCCAGGTGGCTGTCCAGGCTGAGGCCACTCAGGCTTCCATTTGCTCCTGTCCTGCTGCCCAGATCTGCTGCACTTAAATGCTCTTCCAGGGTCTGATGCGCGCCGCTGGGCTATGTTCTTGGGCTACAGTGGGAAACCTAACAGAGCCTTAAAACTTCTACCTGGTGCCTTAAAAACTGGTCATAAGTTTTGTCCCTGTCAACAGAACTGCCTTTCTCATTGCAATAATTATCTCATACATAACACTGTTAGGATTTGGAAATTCTTATGTTCTGTCTAAAGGCAGATCAAAACCATTCAAAACAAATGTCCCTAACTACCTTCTCCTTTCTTCAAATTCCTCCATCTCTGCATAATCCTTTTTGTCCCTGATGGATTGGTGGAAAAGGTGGGTCTCCTTCTCATAAAGGCTAAAACCTCAAGTGTTCTGTAGAAAATATATCTAGGAGATGCTCGGTGGTAAAACAACAAAGAATTCTACCATTTATCAAAGCTTCTTTGCTAGACTCCATGCCGTGAGCTTCACTTATATTATCTGATTTCATTTCACAATGAAGTTGTATGGTAGGTTTATCAGTTAAGGTTTAGTTGTCGGTAACACAAACTACCCTATTTTAAGTCAGGAGAGGTTTAATACAGGAAATGAGGTGCTTAAAGAATTATTGAGAGTGTTAGAGATGCAGGCTCTAGGCTGGTCTCCCAGAAAAGCAGCGCAGAACTGACCACCCATCCGGGGTATTCTAACTCTGCTGCAGTCAAGAAGCTGCTCTGAGAACTGTGGGCCTCAAGAGTCTTCTCTTTAGCTGTCGTCTAAGGATCAGGAAGCTGCTGCTGAAACTGTTGGCTCCAGGAATACACTGCACCGCCTGTGCCCGGAGGACCAGGGCCAGGCGCCACGGGCACAGGACCAGCGTGGATGTCTTACCAGGCGTTCCACATTCCAGTCTTACCAGAGTGCATCCAATGGACAGAACCTCAGTTACTCAGGAACCCTTGCTAGGAGGGAGCCACGGGAAAGTGGCTTTTAGCTTTCCAGCCTCAGTGACACAGACAGGCACACTAGGAAGGCTATTGGTCCTATTGGCCAAGGAGGATGTGGAGCTGAGCCACAGGGAAGGGCTAGTCCCATGGCTAGAACTGGAAGAGCCAGGATTTAACCTAGATCTAAGCTCACGTGCTCTATTATTCACTCTTCTTCCTGCCCTCAAAAGGTATCCGTGCTCAAATGAGTGTGAGAAAGGCTCGCTTATGAGCATGGTCAGAGCTTCGTTATCAATAAACATCTTTCCCTGACTGTGCCACCTTTTCGAGTGTGTGTTCTACTCCATTTCTGTAGAGTAAACTCCTCAAATGGACGAGGAATTTTCTAGGACCTTATAACCTATGAAAACTACTGCCCAGCTTTCGGTCTGCTGCACACGGATAGGTTTATATTTTGAATTACATGGGTAGCAAATTCCATTGCTTCAGTTTGTCATGGGAAAGTAATTATTTCCATTAGCAAAAATTAAGTTTGACTTAAGATGGGGGTAAAATGGAAGCACTCTGTCATTCTGTAAACGGTCTTCAGAAAATTCTAATTTAGATCGAAACGGCTCCAGTGCATTCATTGATTCATTCACTTGTTTATTCACTTATTCGCTGAACAAATATTTATTGTCTACTATGTTCCAGGAATACGATGGTATTCAAACATGCTCTGTCTCTGCCCTCATGGTGCTTACAGTCTAGCGGTGAGGACCAACATTAAATCACTATGTGGAGAGGGTTAAGAAAGGAGAAAAATGGGTTCTATGAGACTGAGACATTTCTCTCTAAAGAGGCTTCATCGAAGCTGATACCTGGATGATGTGTGGAGAGTAGCAAGGCAAAGAAGGAAGGGGCTAGTCTTAGTCAGAAGGGGGCTTCTATGCCCAAGTCCTGGAGACGAGAGAGAGCAGATGTGTTTGAGACGGTGAGCGAGCTGTGTGGTTGGAGTGTTGGGGCTGGGGGTAGGGAGGAGAGTGGACCAACATAAGCTGTAAAGGCAGGTGTAGGGGAAGGTCATATGTGAACTTGCAGCTTATTGAACAGACTAAGAATTCTTTGTTCCATTCAGTATGGTCATTTACTGTTGCTGCTGACTGAGTCAGATGGAAACACAAGTGACGTAGTGAGCAATGGTTAACAGGTTAACAGGTTTATTTCAGGAAAGAGTAGCAGATGCTACTGAAATATACATGCAATTTAAAGATCTTTTCCCTTTTAGTATGTATATTGTACCTCTGTAACATAGAGGTAATGTTAGGGAAATTTCCGTGTCAGTTCTGCTTAAAACCACCAAGCAACAAGTAGACACTGACACCTGTCAGCCTTGCAAGCTAACCACAGAGCAGTTGAGCAAAGCTGAACAAAATTGCAAGCCTGTCATGATTATGATGTTTGTTATAAGCCTATGAGAATTATTGTTTATTGGATAACTTTTAAGTCTTTCTGCTAATTGGTTAATCATTTGTACCTGTGTGTGATTTGTTAAAAGTAACTCCCCAGAAAAAGTATAAAA